>OZ038394.1:33534646-33829519 GCA_964036045.1 Eutreptiella sp. 'Long Island Sound 2002' | reverse complement strand
CTTGTCCAACGAACACTTCCGTTTGGACCGTGTGTTTTTGGGACCCAATTCATTGGGGACCGGGTTTAGGGACCGAATCGATTGGGTACCGACCGGCGTGTCCAACGAACACTTCCGTTCGGACGGTATTTACAGGGATGTCAATGTGAATGGACATGGGCTGGAGGGGATATGGGTGTGGAGGCATCCGGGAGGGAAGGGGGGGGCTCAGGTGCATGGGTGTGAAGGGTGTCTATGGAGGTCTACGGGTATGGGACTAGGGGGATGTGGGTCTGAATGCGCATGCCGCACGCGCACGTCCATTTGCATCCGTGTGCCCTGGCGCCCGCTTGCGTTTGTACGGACACGACCCCCCCCTGTCCAACGAAGGCCTTGTCGAACCAACACTTCCGTTCGGACCGTGTTTTTTTGAGGACTGTACTGTTCGCTGGACACGGGGGGGGGGGGACAAAGAGGACATGCTGCAGGCTGCGGGGCGGTACTAAAGTGGACTTGTGCTGGGGCAGCGTTATGGGCGAGCAGTGCCTGTCTTGGGCTGGCCGTCCTCGTGCGACAACAGGGACCATCCAAAGACACAACCCCATCATTCCTGTGGCGGTGCAGCCCCCCCCCCCCCCACCCCAGGGCGGGGCCAATCTCACATGGCGGCGGGGGGGGAGGCTTCCCACCCCACGCCGCTTAGAAGGGGGGGTGGGATGGCATACCTTAGCACTGTGCATTTCGAGTTGGGAGGCAGGGTGCATCGAAGGCAGGTGGGCGTATTATTTGTGGGTGGCAACAATCAACGGTTTGAACGGGTTTTGAACGGCAACCATCCCCCAGGGGGGGGGAGGGTGGGACTCCGCGGGTCCTGGGACGCCAACTCCCCCCCCCCCCCCAAGGGGGCCTCTAGCCAACGGCCAGTGGGGGGGGGGGTAGTTGGCGTCCAGCCCCGAGGAGTCGCCCCCCCCCCCCCCATGCAACCATCCAGATACCACCAAGAATGGACCGTAGCCCTGTGGCAAGGCCGAAAAGGCTATCACCTTCCATTTTCAATTTTGGCAATCATTTTGGCCCCATCCCACCCCGTCACAAGAAGGGGGGTGCCCTTAGAGGCGGGGGTCTGTTGGGGTGGGGTGGGATAGCCCCCCCACCCGCCAAATGAAGTTGGAGACGGCCCCCTCATGCCTCTCAAGATGCAGCCCACATCCACAACACTTCTCACATGTGCCGCACCCCTGCACCCGCTGCCTCCAACGCTGGGACGCAGCATTGGGGGCATCCCCGGATGCTCCACCCCAGGGCGTCTTTAGGCTCCCTCCAAACCCCCTCCCCACCAAAGTGACCATCGTGGGAAAAGACGAAATTTACCGTTGGGAGAATCTGATGATTTGGTACACAAAGTTTGGGTCCCCCCCCCCCCCTCGCCCCCCCCCCCCTCCGGCTCAGAAGACGCCATGCGCCGCCCCAACGCGGTGCCCTGCTGCACAGTGCGTGAGGCCGACGTGCACCGCCTGCATTCTCCAGATGAGCAATGCCGATGAGAGCCACATCGAAGACACCGTGCACCAGTTGCTCGACAGCATCCAGCACTCGACCGTCGTGCAGCGCCACTACCTCCGCATCGTGTGCGCCAGCATGTCGGCCATCAACTCCCGCGAGCGCTCCACTCTGTACTCCGAAGGGTGCAATCTGGTGTGTCTCGCAAGGGGCCGCTTAAGTGGCGGGTCATCGGAGCAGCATTGTGCTTGGTGTTCGGCGTGTCGACGGGGTGGGTGGGGGATGATGAGGGGTCCGTGGTAAAACTTAATTAAAAAAATTTTTGAAAATTTTTTTTACTAAGTTTCAAAACTTAGTAAAAAATATTTATTTACTAAGTTTTTCCCTAACCCTAACCCTAAGTTTTTCGTGTGGAGATGGGTTTTTTTTTTTCCTAAGTAAATTACGAAGTTGAAAAGAAATTTTTTTACTAAGTAAATTAATTAGTAGAAATTTTTTTTGTTAAGTAAATTACTTATCCAAAAAATAATTTTTCCCAATTCTGACTGCCATTGGGCCCACTTGTGGGCTATTTCTGATATTGTCCCCCCACTCTGAAATCCACGCTTTGTTGTGTAGCCCCTTGAGTTGGGCTTAGGGACTCTCAATCCACTCTTTGTTGCGTGGCCCCCAAAAATAAGATTTTCCACTTCTGGCTGCTGCCACTGCTGATTCTGCCTCCCGCGCCGGGGACCCCCGGGCAGCAAGGGTAAGTAGCCACCCGGCCCACTTGTGGGCCACCTCTGATTCTGTCCCCCGCTCTGAAGCGGTGGGTACCCCCCGGGCGTTTGGGGTTATGTAGCCACCCGGCCCATTTGTGGGCCACCTCTGATTCTGCCACCCGCTCTGAAGCGGTGGGTACCCCCCAGGCGGCTGGGGTTATGTAGCCACTCAGCCCACTTGTGGGCCACCTGTGATTTTGCCCCCCACTCTGAAGCGGTGGGGACCCCCAGGCGGCAGGGGTTATGTAGCCACCCTCCTACTGGGTGCCCTAGTGTAGAACAAATCCTAGCTGATGTGTGCAAAGCACTGAGTGATAGCCAAGGCTCGTTTCACCCATCCTTGTCAGAGGTAGAGGCACTGCTTGGCAACGATTGGAGGCAGCCACTACATGTCACAGTTCCAGGTTTGTCGCCGCAACAATTTGAGTTTGAGGCACGCCATTCCAGGGACCTCACCACCGAGAGCTATGTCACAGATTGTGCTTAGATTGTGGTGTATTACTGGTGGGCTGCCCAAACCGCTCTCAGTGCGGATTGGGACACAATGGGTGTGGCATGGGTTGTCCGAGACTCTTTGTGGAATGCCTCATGTGCCAGTGCTCAACGCCGAAAATAGTTGGTTTGATCGTAGGCAGAGCGCACTTTGCAAGCGTTGTCCATGGATATGTCTTTCGCACCACCCCCGGTTGTGGCGCAGGTGTATAATTTGAGCAATTGGCATTGGGTGCTCCGTTTGTTTTTGATTGCCCCAACTCGCGAATACCTTTGCCTTAAGTTTGACCCAATGTGCGACTGGCCACACATTGTTGGGGCAAACTAGGAGGAGTTGGTTGTTGTGGATTTGATTGCCGAGCGAGAAGGCATTGAACCACAGCAGCGGAAGAAGTTGTCAAAGATTTTGGATGCTTTCGGTGCCCTTGCATTTGCAATTGCACCCCTACATTCCACCTTCATCAAGCAGATCGATGGTGTCAGTTGCCATCCGGCATGTCTCTTGACGTTGCATTGTGCCTTGTCTCGGCGCGTTGTCAAGGGCATATTGCAAGTGCCACAAGATCGATTGTGGTTGTTGTGTGAAATGGCTGAAGCTACTATGTACTTTAGTCGTTCAAAGCCGGCCTCCACCCCAAGGACCCCAGCAGTACAGTGGGAGGTGGCTCGGATGTACCCCGAACCTAAATATGTGGACCCCGTTGACACATGCTTTTCTTGTGATGGCACACCTCACATTCCGTGCCACGAATGTAAGGTTCTTCATTGTGCCTTGCATGCGTCCATTTTGTGTGAATTGGAGATTTGTGTTGGGTTGCGCCAATTGCGCCAATCGATAGCCAACCTTGCTGCTGTTGCTGTTGCTTCTGCTGTTGTTGTCGCATCTTTCGGAACCCAGAACATTTTACTGTAATTTTTGCTGATGAATCTGATGATCCCCGAACCAATGAGGAGTACCAGCTGGCCATCGATGTTCTCCTGCTTCCCAAAGAGTTCAAGTCGGAAAGTGTAGGGGAGTTGGCGTTCCACCTTGACCTCAAATTTCCTGATGAGGTGAACGCCATGACTGTGAGTGATGCCATTGACAACGTTTGTCGAGATTTTCATGTCGCTCAATCGGATGTCCACCTGTTCATTCACGATTCTCCCCCGTACATGGTTGCGGCTGCTGAACAGTTTAAATCGGTAAAGGGCTATTCTAATTGTGTGCATTTGCCTTGTGGGCCCCTTTTATTTGCCAAGGTGCCTGAGGTCGCGTTTGACAGTGGGTGCCTGGCTGAAGTGAAAGAGTTTCATCGTCTAGTGCAACTTTTGTTTGCACGATCGCCATATTGGCGTATGAAGTGGTGTAAATTTCAGAATGCAGCAATGGAACAGTGGAACAAGGTCCACGAACAGTTGACAGGGGATGCCAAAGAGCGCCATGAGAGGGAAAAGCCCATGCCCGTTAAGCAGCGAGTCAAAATTTTTTGGGGACCGTTGGTGCTTGCCCAAAACACTCCGCCATCTTCCGTGGGGCCTGGGGGACCGTGCGGTCCGGACCCCTTGAACGCGCGGCGTCTCATGCGGAAGGCCCGTGCGGACGCGGGCCGTGCGCTTGTGAATAGGCCGACGATGCAGGGGGGCCGAGCCACCGGACGGCGGACGGCCCCGTGTGTGGCGTTGGGCTGGAGGGGCAAGTCCCTTGGACTCAGGGCTGGGCGCAGCCAATCGAGAGACAGGGCGGCGGCGAACGGGGGGCAACACCATCGGCGCGGTGTGCGGGGGATGTGCTGTGGTCCGGAACACAGGGCGGACACAATTGGAATACGGCACCCGAAGCCGCGAAAATCTGAAGCAACGTTGTGAATCTCGAGGGAAAGAGTTGCAGCGTCCGCTGACATGGCTGAGCATTCTGAACATTTGAGGAACGGGAACGCTAACCTGCGGCCTGCTGCAGGCCATGAGGGGGTTCAGAAAGTAGGTTTGGGAATCATTTAGGAATCCCGAACGCACGAAGATGAATAGCCCCCCCCCCCCCTCGCAAACTCGTGGGCAGGGATGTGTTGGAACGGCTGTACACTGAAGGAGGGGGGGCACCCCCCCCCCATGGACCCCTCCCCGTCTCCCTCCTCCCGTTCCAATGTTTAAGGCTGACAGCCAAAATTTTGCTTCGGGGCCTTTGGCGCCAAGAGGATTTAAGCTTACACATGTTCGGCCCGCCTTTGGCAGGGACCATAGGGGGACCCTGGGAGGAGGGGGATCCCAGCCAAACCCCCCTCCCCTCCCCTTCAGACCACCCGGTCTAATACATCCCTGCTCGGGGGCGCTTCGCTGGTTTGGGTGCTTGGCGTGTCCTGTCGGTCGTGTGGCACAGGTCAAGTTCGACCTCCACACGAAGCACTTGAACGAGGTCATGGAGACGATGTGCTTTGTGCAGCGGCACAGCGACCGCCTCTGCAACGCCATCGTGGACAAGGGGCTGAAGGGAGACAAGGTCAAGGTCATCGAGAACCTCATTGAGTTCGGCGTCAACGTCGACTTCCCTCCGAAGGCGTGGGCGCCGCTGCATTTTGCCGCCAGCGAACTCGATCTGGAGGACGGGGTCATGGAACTGCTGCTGGACAAGGTCCGTGGTTGACAGTGCCGTCGGGCCCTGTGCCGTGTGTGCGCCATGTGCGGTGCAGGGGCACCCCCGTCGAGAAGTGTTCGTACGGCCCTGACACGGCGATGGTGCCCCACTCCGTTTGGACCCGTTCCGGAATGAGCGGTGGTCGCTCGCACGCTCGACGCCGTCGTATGGAATGCCCGTCCGACCAGTCGTTGTTTTCGGGGCCTGCGGCCCAGGGGGCTCGGCGGGGGCCATCTTCTGTGCCCTGGGGCGTGGCACTGGAGTAAGGGGCTCCATGTCTCGTGCTGCTGTGGCGTGGTGGCCCGTGCGTTCAGGCCTTTGCTGAGTGGCTGGTTGATACGATACCGGGGGGGAGGGGGGTCAAAGGCCAAGAAACAGTTTGTGTAAGCCCCCCCCCCCCTTGTAATAGCTACGCCCTTGTCCAAGCTACAGCGGGCGTAGGGACCGTATTAATTTGATTTGGTACAAATGTAGTGTAGCCCCGTCAGACATGGGTTTGGTGACGAATTTGCCAGTTACGTAGGGTCATGGACCCATTTGTTGTGGGTGTTTGGCCACTTGAACCCACATAGCTCTGAGTTTGGGGATATCTGTGCATTATATTCCCCTTTCTTGCACCAGCTTACCATGCATGTGGTACACGCAGGCTATGGCCTTGTCTAAGCTACAGTAGGCGTAGGGACCGTATTAATTTGGGACTTTTCCAGAGCTATTACAAGGGGGGGGGGGGTACCTAAAATCGACCTCCAAGTTCGGGGGAATTTCATTTTTCCTGACGAAAAATTTTCCGGTGTTGTGGGCAGTATCACTAAGCAAAGGCCTGGGTGTGTTGCATGGTGTGCTCGCCCCGGGCATGGCATTCGACCAGGGGTTTGTTGGGGGGTGCACAAAAGAGTGTTGGGGGGTTCTCTGTACAATATCTCTTAAGGCGGGGTCCACGTTGTCCGTGCCCTGTGGCCTGTATTGCCCAGGGGGGGGGGGGGCGGGGGGATGCCATGATCCTTCAGCTGTCCCCAGAAGTCGTCCTGTGCAGGAATGAGGTACAATGTTGTCATGAACAGAGACAGCTCTCGCATGGCTTAGCCCGTGTTTCCTGCTGCAATGCCTGCAGCCTCGACCACAAAGAACTGCCATTAGATGAACAACGGTCAGACAGGGCTGTGCTCGGACAAGGCCGTGCTTGTGCTCGGGGGGTCAGACTTTGGTGCATCGACGCCAGATATTGACAACTCCACAGGACCTGCCCATGCAGCCATTTTGTGTGTGTTTGTGGGGGTGCGGGGGGGGGGGGGGTAGTGAGTGATGCCATCATGGTAACACACACAGACACACTGCAGTGCGAACAATGCTGTAGAGAGGTGCTGTATGAAAGCGAACGCTTTGAGATTGTTGGAATGATTGGGCGTCACACACACACACACACACACACACACACACACACACACGCACACACACACTGCAGTGCGAACAATGCTGTAGAGAGGTGCTGTATGAAAGCGAACGCTTTGAGATTGTTGGAATGATTGGGCGTCACACACACACACACACACACACACACACACTGACACACACACTACAAAATGAACGCACAGCACAGCAAACTTGTCGAGCTTGGTGTCCTCGGGGAGCTCCACATCAGCGACTCCGGTTTTATCTACTGGGTACCTCCCTGGGGCAACCTCACCCTGTGCTGGTTTGGGGACAACATTGTGTTAGCCACCTCCTTCCCTCTCCCCCCATATGAGTTGTCAAACGGGCGTGTGCTTTGCTTTGCCAGTGTTGGAACTTTCGGGTTCTATGTCCCTGTGATGAAAATTGTCCACACACATGCCTGGGTCCTTCGGTCACTGCATTGCCGATTCGGGCACCTAAGAATCTGGTGAACTCAGCTGAACAAGACCTCTGGCGGCGTGTGCGGGTGCTTTGAGCGCCATATTGGGCAAGGCGAGGCGCTGTACAAATGTCATTTGTTGCTCATTGAAGATCCCCCCCTCGAGCCGGGGCCGTAGTCTCTCCATTGTAGAGAGAGATGGTGTCAACGGATCAATGTGCACCTCCCCCCCCCCAACCCAACCCCCACCCACTCAGTGTGTTTTGTATGGGCAAGTACTCCAAATGGTCATGGAATGGTGGTTTTTCCTTCTTGTTCCAAGTTTCACTGTTTCTACAGTTTTGGAGGATTATTCTTGCCCTGCGGTGCCTACGGCGCGCCCTACAGTGCGCCTGCGGCGTGCAGGTGTAGCTCTCAATGGGATATGCCATGGTGGGTGGGTCCAATTAGATGAGCACCGCCTATGCTCACTCCAGCTGCTTGACAGCCGCCTGGCAATTGAAGATGCTCCCTCCCTCTAATGTCCCCCAAGGCAGCTTCTCCCCCATACCTGCCCACCATTTTTACAGGGGTTGTGAGGAGTTGCTTGCCGTGGAGTAGGACAGCCACATGTGGTCCATGCCACGGTAAAATGCATTTGCAGCATAGCGCACCACATGCCAAACCAGAAATGCATTGTGTTGTGTAGGGTCGTGCTTTGGTTGAAAAAACATGCATTTTGGTGCAACAGTGCGTACAGCTCTTGGAGGTACTTTGCACTTTGACCTTTGGTTGCAGTTTCAAACAGGGTACCAATCTTGAGCACACTTGAGCACACTATCCCGGTGTGCGACAAACACACACACATTGTGCAGGTCCACACAAGGGCAGTCAGGAGTTTGGCAGCAAGACTCTCGAAGCATTGTATTGCAGTCAAAATCATTTTTCCACACCCCATTCCCGCATCAATCACCAACTCATCGGGCAACTCATTGGGTACCACGGACCTGGGGAACTGGAAGTGGCACTGGCTGGCGGCAAGGTACGGCACACTCCGTGAGTGGCGGCGTGTGTTTGGTGTTTTTTGGCGCACTGCCTGTGGAGGTGTTTGTGCCTCGTGCAGGAGCCTATGGATCTTGACGCCTTCCTTCAGCGTTATCTTCGTGCGTTGAGTGGCTCACACACTCAACAGTACAAAACAGCGCACCTGCACTGGCAGTACATGCCTGCCACAAGCACAAGCACAACTCGTGCCTACGGTCCTTAGAGCCTGGCCCGTGAGGTTGGCCACAAGCCAATGTTCCTGACCCTGCCCATCTCTCTGCAGAAAGGCACCGATTGGCGTCAAACGTGTCTCTTTGATCACCAAGTGAAGATAATTTTTCACTTCGCCAACAGCGCCTTGTGCTACGTTGCGCAAATTGTGTGTGGGGGGGGGAGGGGGGCCTGATGAGCTGTTTCGCCCAATGCCGTGCCCTGTTGTCCACAGAGTGTTTGGTGTAGGGTGGCTTTGCATCGCGTGTGTGTGTGATGACACTTCCCCTGCCTGCCATGCCTGTCTGCTTCCCTGCGGTGTCTTTTTTGTCGTGTTATGTCCTGCTCTTCCCTGCCTCTCCCCCTGTCCCCATGCCCATGCCCATGCGGACCACCACCCTGCCCGTGTGAATGGTGGGCCCGCCCACGCTTTTCTGTGGCCACTCTTTGTGCCGTGTTCCACCGTAGGCCAAGGCCAACGTCGAAATCCGCACGCGCTACACCACCGAGAATGTGAACAAAGGTCTGTTCCCTCCGCTGGTGGTACCAGTGTGCTGCCCAGGCCCTCTTTTTGGCCCTTTCTAGTCTCCCATTGTGGGTCGGCAGTTGGGCGTTGCACAAGCCTCGATGCCCCACGGCCACTCCTTTTGGGGCCACACACTGAGTGTTGTTTGGCGCGAGAAGCCGCGTTGTTGTTGTCCCTGCAGCTGCTGATGTTGTCGCTACTGCTGCTGTCGTCATCTCGTCGTGGTTGCTGCTGCCGCTGCTGCTGATCTTTTTGGTGCGTGTTGTTGTTGTTGTTGTTGGGTGTTGAGTGTCGTTCGTGGGTTGCCGTCGGGTCGTCTTTCCCCCGTGTGTCTCTATGCGTTATTTCGTACGTTTGTACAAGTGGTCCCAGTCATGCGAGCGTATTGGCAGGATTCAAGTTTTGAAGAAACTGAGGTCTGTTTTCGGTCGATCTGTCGGAAAAAGAGTACACACAAGAAGATTAAAAGGGGGAGAACCAAGAATAGAGAGTTGCTGTGAGCGGATTCCATGGGAGTGCCAGCCAAGCATGCCAGAGACGCACCCCCCAAACCCCAAGACTGAAAAGCGGAGGCTGCAGTCGGTGCGGAGGGCAGTGTGGCGTGCCAATCCAGCCCCCCTCCCGGGCCGCTCATGGCGGACGTGCTTCTTCTGTCCGCAGGGTCCACGCCGCTGCACGTCGCGGTGGAGTTCGCCAACAAGAAGGCCGCGGAGGTGTGTGTGTGTGTGTGTGTGTGTGGAGACGCGTCGAGGCCAGCGGATGCGCCGCGTGTGGGCGGGTGCCCGGGTCAAAGGGCAAGCGCTTGTTGACAGCGTGGCGGCCGGCGGTCGGCGGTGCTCTGCGGCGGCGGTGGCGACCGTCGCTGCGTCTGCAACTGCGGCTGCCCATATATCGGGGGCTTTTGGGCAGTGGTGCCGTGGGACAGGGGCGGCGGCGGCGGTCCGATGTGATGCGGGGGGAAGGAGGCGGTGGTGGGTCATGTTGCGCCGCGTTGCCCCGCAGCCCCTTGTCGACCCGTGCCCTCTCCCCATCCATTCGGCCCCCCATCTGTTCCCCTGCCCTCAACGCCCGCCCACCTTCAGCCGTGCGCCCCTCTGCAGTTGCTGCTGAGGCACGGGGCGTCGCCGCACACGCCGTCCGACACCGCCGTCACCGCTTTGATGTTGGCCACCCGCAAGCCCAACAGCCCCGTACTCCAGCGCTTGTCTCAGAAGACAGTGGTATGCGTGGGCGCGCGACCGCCGGGCAGCAGGGGCCGCGCGCGCGCGCCCTGCCCGAGGGCTGCCTCATATCTGCGCAACAGACGGAGTGCACAGCGCACCTCTGCACTCACCGGCCCGCGCCCGCGACTCTGGGGGTCGCTGTTCGGAAGCGACCACGTCGCGGTAGGATCAGCCCTGAGGCCAAGGCAGGAACGCGGGGGGCACAGGCACGGGTGCCAGGGCAGATGAGGGCCATGGACTGCGCGAGGCAGCCCAACAGAGGCGGGCACGGGAGAAGGGGAAATGGTTGCGGGAAGCCCCCAACCCCGTGCCTCGACCTTTTACGTCGGCGGCATGGCTCTCTGGATGCGGCCCCCCTGTACAAAGTGACGCAGGGTCCGGGGCAGGGATGCATTGGAAGGGAAGGGACCTTAGAGGCGGCCGCAGGAGCGGTTAGACAGGCGGTTGGAGGAGGTTGCCAGAGCAGTTGGGGGCGGTTACTGTCGGTTACAAACGCCGTTGAAGCTGGCACTTGGGGTCAGGGAGACAGTGGCTGGGCATAGGCTGGGCGCCCTGGGGGGGGGGGGACCTCCCCCCCTTCCAATGCTCCCCCTGTCGGGGGACACTGGGCGCTCCCACACGGAAGCGGCGATATTTTCGCGTCGTTGGCAAAACCCCAAAGCATTGCACTCCACGAGCCTTCGTGGACGACCCGATGCCTGGGGTCCCCTGTAGCACAGGGGCAGGGGCCAGGGCTGGGCGTGGTCTGAAAGGGGTGGACCCTCCGCCGATGGCGGTCCTGCGTCGGTGGTGTTCCCAGCAGACGGCATCCTCTGGCAGCTCCTTTCCATGGTACAGTAGGGCCGCCCTCTGCGGGGGAGGGGGGGTGTCGATAGAGTCCTCTGGCTAGACCCCCCCCCCTTCCCAAAAAGGGCTCAATTCACGACCCCCACAAAATCCTACCGAGACTGACCCCTGGGCCCCGGAGGTGACCCAGACCCAAAATTCGGCAAAAAGAAATGAAATTGGGATATTTGGAATCAGCGCGTCAAGGGGGTTCAGAGAAGTCATCATTTGCCATGTATTTGGTGAAAAAAAGTTGACCATTTTCAATGCCCAAAAAAAAATTTCGGCAACAGAGTTCACAACTGATCAATGGTCCTGTCAATTATGCCTTTTTCCCCCGGCCCCCCGCCTTCCGGTGTGTTGGGGCTCGTGGTCGCGTGTTACGGGGTTTTGGGGGGGGGGGGCTATTGCTTCATGTGGCGGACACCCTACCTATCCAGAGAGCGGGAGGTGGGGGGGCGCGCCGGGAGGTGCCCGCCACGGGGGTGGCAACAGGGCCGTGAACAGCCAACCGCGCACAGGACAGTCCACGTCGTACGGAGATGTGAAATCCTCGTACGGGGGGGGGCAGGCGGGTGGGACAGGAGGGGGTGCGCGACATGGGCACCCAGGAGCGCCACCAGACAGGGGGAGGAGCAACACAGACACACAGAACGCGGGAGCCACACCAAGAGGGACAAGGGCGGGCACAGCAGACAAGGAGGAGGGGCACAGCAAGGCAGGAGAGGCAACCAGAACAGCGGGAACAGAGAACCAGAATGGAGCGGATGGTGGAGCGTGCGCATGGGAGGCAGCGACAATAAAGGGGATGGCTTGGCCAGCCAGCCCCGTCGCTACCGGGTGCCAGGGCAACCCCTGCTCAACCGGCATCAGCTGGGGGGTGTCTCCCGCAGCCCAGATGGGCTGTTTGCGCAACAGGAGCGGGAGCCCATTAGGGGCAGACCAGCCGTGAGGGGGAAAAGGACATGTGGTGGACGGCCCGGACAGCGCGTGGAGGAACAGGGCACCTGGGCCTCACAGACACACAGCGAGGCAGGCTATGGACGGCTTGTGGACAGGAATGTGTGGACAGCAAAAACAGTCAAACGACCCCGGCAACAACCAGCACATCCTCAATACGCCAACTATTGGGCGCCGCTGACACGCAAACGGCACACCATGCCACATCCAGCACAGCCCCAACACACCAACGACTGGGCTCCGCGAACGCAGAAACGACACCAGTAAGAGCATCGGCCGCAGCGGGCAACAGAAAGCAGCGACCCGACGCAACATGCGAAGGGAAGAACGGGTGACTGTCCAGGGCCCCGTAAAGGAGCAACAACCCGACGGAATGTCACACGGGGGGGCTGGTGGTGGGGGGGGGGGGTGCACGGGGCAAAGGCACTTTTCAGTGATTTTGGGAAGAACGGGCCCCAGCCCCTCCCCTTGTCTGGGGGCTTCGCCGGCGTTGGGACTGTGGGTCGTTGAAATCGTGCGTGGGATGTGTGGGTCGTTGTGTGTGTTCCCCTCGTGTTTGGATTGTTGTCCCTCTTCTCATTGTCTCTATCCCCCACCACCGCTTCCGTGACAAGTGATCATTTGTGGGGCATTGCGGACTCCCAAGTGTCCCGAGGGGGTGTGGCGTCCCTCCTCCGAACCACAGCCACCGTGGGCCAGCGGTGCGTAGGTACACGACGGGGGGTGGCTGGGTGGGTGCGGGGGTCGGTTTGGGGGGAGGCGAATTTACACGGAGGCAATGCCATGAGGGTCACCCATACCCCCCCCCCTGTTTTCGGCAGCTGGGGTTTTCCGCCATTCGAAGGATGGTGCTTTTGCCTCATGGCTGTACATGAGGGTTTCCCACTTGGATGCCCTACATTCCTACCACGATGGCCCCATGATGGAGGGCAGGGATGCATTAGAAGGGAAGGGACCTCAGAGGTGGTTTCCAGAGGCGGTCAGACAGGCGATTGGAGGAGGTTGCCAAAGCGGTTGGGGGCGGTTACTGTCGGTTACAAATGCCGTGGAAGCTGGCGTTTGCCGTCTGGGGGACAGTGGCTGGGCATAGGCTGGGCGCCCTGGAGGGGGGGCTGGGGGGGGTACCTCCCCCCCCTTCCAATGCACCCCAGATGGAGGGACAAGAATTTGTGTGGGTCTGACCGCCCAATGAGGAGACACTCATGTTCGCACCTTTGCGGTCACCAACAATGACCTACACAACCAAAACCATTTACGCCACAAAAGGGGGAAATAGCCCCACCCCCCCTTAATACCGAGGCCTTGTGCCAACCTCCCCTCCCACCCCGGCGTGGGCCATATCCCTGAGGCCCCCAAACGACCCCTCCCCCCCCCCCCCCCAAATTGCCTGCCCTGCAATCCTCTGCGTGGCTCTGCGCACACGGGGCACTCTGCGCGGGACGTGTTGTGTCGCAGGAAATGGCCCCTCCGTCCCGCGACACCACCCTCAAGTGGCACAGCATGCTGACGGTGCTGTGGATCACCTCCTCCAGGTCTCCCTCCGCTCACCCACGCAGGGGGTCAAGGCACATGGAACGGAGATGCATGAGTCACGTGTGTGTGTGGGGGGGGGGGAGGGCTACATGGGCCCTGCTGCCCGTCCGTTGCTCTCTGTTGTCTCTTCCCCGCGCTCTTTGCTGCCCCACGGGGACAAGGGCCCGGGGGGGGGGGGGCACAGGCCCCTGTACGGACTGTTGTGCGGTTTGGCCGTCTGACCTACTTGCCCTCCACCCCCGGCAGTACCAGGCCTGAATTAAATTTAGACTTTTTTTTTGGCAATGGTGCCCCCCCCCCCCAAAACCAAAGTGGCCATCGTTGGAAAAAAAAACGAAATTTACAATCGGGAAAATCTGATCGGTCCATTGTTGGTACAATCGTTTGGGTCCGAGAGCCCCTGGTCAGGGCCAGTGCGGCAATGGGGACGCTGCGTTTGCCTCCATTGGATTGGGGGCCCTCAAAACAGTAGACCGTGTGTCGGGTGATGCCCATTGGGTGTCGGCGGGGGTGTTTTGGGGAAGGTAGTGGGGCCCTACCTCACTCCTCAACAAGCGGTGATCCCTTGATTGATGGTGTAGGGCTTTGACTGGCATGGGAACACCTGCCGTATTGGTAACCCCCCCCCCCCCCCACACAAGATAAGGCGGGTCCACACCTGACCCTTTGAGTCCCCCCCCCCCCCCCCACACACACAACAGCCCCTTCTAATTCAGGCCTGGGAAGTACCAACCGGCACACACACTCAGTCTTGATGCTCCGTCACCCCCTCCTCTGTGGGGGGTACAGTGTACCAAAGCTACCCACTACTGACTTACTCCGCGATATGAGGCGTCTGCATTTATGTCCTGCAAGCACATGGCGTATCTCCACAATGATCATGCAAATCATCTGATTGTCTGAGAAACCTCAGCGAAAATGCAACACTGCCCCATACAGGCCATTGGTAGTGACCCCCCCCCACCACCACCACCACGGCCCTCCCGTATTCCCCTCCCGGCGAATACCCCCCCTTCCCCCCGCTCCATGCACTGCCGGCGGTGTGCCGGCCGCTCCGCAGTCCTCTCTGCCCCTTCCTGCGGCTGCTCCGTGCATCCCGCCCGTCCCACTCCGGGACCGCACACCCGCCGCTCTCTGCCTCTCAGCAAGTTGTCCCAGCGCACGAAGATTGTCCGCACCCTCATCAATTCCACGCCGGCGCTGGTGGTGCAGACGCTCGCCTACGATCAGCCCTCGCTCGACGGGTTGGACGACTGGGTCAAGTCTACGTTGAGCCCGTTTATGGAGGACGTCGGCACAGACCCGAATGCCCCGTTTCCATTTCTGCGCGAGCCCCTTGTCTGGCTGCAGTGCATCGTCTTGGAGCTGTGTGATGCCGAGCAGCTGGAGGTAAAGACGTGGCAGTGGTGAGGGGAGGGTGCGCAAGCAACACAACACAGTTCACACGACACAACGCAGCACAGCACAGCACAGCACAACAGAACACAACACAACACGACACGGCACGACACTAAACACAACACAACACCACACCACACCACACCACACAACACAGCACAGCACAGCACAGCACAGCACAGCACAGCACAGCACAGCACAGCACAGCACAGCACAGCACAGCACAGCCCAGCACAGCACAGCACAGCACAGGACGACACAACATGACACAACACAACACGACACGACACGACACGACACGACACGACACGACACGACACGACACGACACGACACGACACGACACAACGCAACACGACACGACATGACACAACACGACACGACACGACACAACACGACACGTCACGGCACGACACAACACGACACGGCACGGCACGACACAACACGACACAACACAACACGACACGACACGACACAACACGACACGACACAACACGACACGACACAACACGACACGACACGACACGACACAACACGACACGGCACGGCACGACACAACACGACACAACACGATGCGACACGACACAACACGACACGTCACGGCACGACACAACACGACACGGCACGGCACGACACAACACGACACGACATGACACAACACGACACGACACGACACAACACGACACGGCACGGCACGACACAACACGACACGACACAACACAACACGACACGACACAACACGACACGTCACGGCACGACACAACACGACACGGCACGGCACGACACGACACAACACGACACAACACAACACGACACGACACGACACAACACGACACGGCACGGCACGACACAACACGACACGACACAACACGACGGGACACGACACGACACAACACGACACGTCACGACACAACACGACACGGCACGGCACGACACACCACAACACAACACAACACGACACGACACGACACAACACGACACGACACGACACGACACAACACGACACGGCACGGCACGACACAACACGACACAACACGACACGACACGACACAACACGACACGTCACGGCACGACACAACACGACACGGCACGGCACGACACAACACGACACGACACAACACGACACGACATGACACAACACGACACGACACGACACAACACGACACGGCACGGCACGACACAACACGACACGACACAACACAACACGACACGACACAACACGACACGTCACGGCACGACACAACACGACACGGCACGGCACGACACGACACAACACGACACAACACAACACGACACAGCACGACACGACACAACACGACACAACACAACACGACACGACACAGCACGACACGCCACGACACGACACAACACAACACGACGCAACACGACACGACACGATACGACACGACACGACACGACACAACACAACACGACGCAACACGACACGACACAACACAACACGTCACGGCACGACACAACACAACACGACACGACACAACACGACACGACACGACACAACACGACACGACACGATGCGACACGACACGACACGACACGACACAACACGACGCAACACGACACGACACGACACGACACGACACGACACGACACAACACAACACGACGCAACACAACACAACACAACACAACACAACACAACACAACACGACACAACACAACACAACACAACACAACACGACACAACACAACACAACACGACACAACACAACACAACACAACACGACACAACACGACGCAACACGACACGACACGACACGACACGACACGACACGACACAACACAACACAACACAACACAACACAACACAACACAACACAACACAACACAACACAACACAACACAACACAACGCAACACGACACGACACGACACGACACGACACAACACAACACAACACAACACAACACAACACAACACAACACAACACAACACAACACAACACAACACAACACAACACAACACGACACAACGCAACACGACACGACACGACACGACACGACACAACACAACACAACACAACACAACACAACACAACACAACACAACACAACACAACACAACACAACACAACACAACACAACACAACACAACACAACACGACACAACGCAACACGACACGACACGACACGACACGACACGACACGACACAACACAACACAACACAACACAACACAACACAACACAACACAACACAACACAACACAACACAACACAACACAACACAACACAACACAACACGACACAACACAACACAACACAACACAACACGACACAACACAACACAACACAACACAACACAACACAACACAACACAACACAACACAACACGACACAACACAACACAACACAACACAACACAACACAACACAACACGACACAACGCAACACGACACGACACGACACGACACGACACGACACGACACAACACAACACAACACAACACAACACAACACAACACAACACAACACAACACAACACAACACAACACAACACAACACAACACAACACAACACAACACAACACAACACAACACAACACGACACAACACGACACAACACGACAGGACACGACACGACCAAACCAGGTCAGTGGTCCTCACGCCAACTGCCGACGGGAGTCCCAACCGCCACTTCCCCCACGCCCCCCCCCCCTCCCATCGGATTGGGGCCAGTCGGCCGAGTTTGTCGGCTGACCACCCACCCCCCGCCCATGCCGCCCACCGCTGTTCGCGGGATGAGTCACCGTCGGCCCACTCGAATGCGGAAGGGCAGGTAGTGTTAAGGGGCGTGCGCGGCCGCAGAGCCATAATGATGTGTGCACCGGGGGGCGCCCCCTCGACCACTGTGCCTTGTGCACTGGGGCACGCACGCAGGTGTGGCTGGCAATCATCGACGCCATTAAAGAGCGGATCAAGCAACGTCGACCGGGTGGAGCTCCGTGGCTGAAGATCATCACTTACGCTGAGGGATTTGACGCCAGGTGCCGCGCTGCCTGTCAGCCCCCTGCACCCAAACCACATCGATCTGCCCGTCTGGCGGCCCGCCGCTCCGATTGGGTTGAGTGAGGGGTGATGTAGGGGGGGGAGGGGTGTGTTTGTTCGTATTCAATGGTGTGCCAGGGCATTGGTGGCATCGCGTGTTGTGGTGTGGTGTGATGACGTGCGGTGACGTGGCATGTTGTGCCGTGGTGACGTCCCGGGAGGGCGGCCGGGCCCGGTCTTTGTATGCAACACCCCCCAGCCCCTCCCCCCCCCCCTCCCCCCTGAGTTTTGAAAGATAGCGGTGTGGGGGCCATGGCGCCAACAGCGCCAAATTTGTTCTCCCATGCTTCGTTGAAGGGGGTTACTATGCCTTTGGTGCTTCAGACCCTTAAGACTTTCTTCCGGGCAAAGATGAGAAATCGCTATTATCGCATACATACCTCGAGACCCCCATGCCCCCAGACACACACACACCCTTGAGGTATGCATGTGGTAGTAGTGGGTCGCGTGCACCCCCCCCCCCCCCCGAGCTGCCAATACCCCCCCCCATCCTCCCGCTGACCCCCCCCCCCCCGGCCCCAACTGCCCCCCGGCCCCAACTGCCCCCCGCCCTCCGCAAGTTTCGGCAGATAGCTCGGGGGGTGTCGAATCAGGACCGGTTGTAGTCGCACCGCCGGGGGTGACGTGGCATGTTGTGGATTTGCGTGGCATGCTGCGGCGCGGTTTTGCATGCTACGTGTGTGTGTGTGGGGGGGGGGGGGGGGCTGATGAGGCTTTTGTTGTGCTGACGTGTGCTTGACTGTGGACTAGCACACCACACGACTCTGTACGCGGGGGGGGGCAGCATTGCTGTCGTGGCACATGGGGCGGTCCTGCGTTGTGCCGTGTGTTGTGGGGACCGGGTGTGTCATGCGTGACCTGGGGACTGCGTCGCTCCCCCCGGGACCGTGTTACAGTGAGTTTGAAGGGCAAATCCGCGACCAGCCCTACCTCACGCCCCCCGAGACCGGCACCGATCTTCACCGGTCGAAGGTGATGCTGAACACTGCCGCGAGGTATGTCTCATTGCTCTCATGCCAATGCTGCCCCAAGTCGGGACCGTCGCGCATGCGAAAGCGGGTTCGACCCGTACCCTCTGGCCCAAGCACCCCCCCCCCCCCCCGCTCCCTGTGTGCTGCCCTGAATGCCACCCCCCACCCCCTCTCCTTGAAGCATCAACCGAAACATGTGGCAGTTGAATGGTCCGGTTTCCTTGCCTTTGTTCTCTTTGCTCTGCAATGTTGGAGGAGGGGTCAATTTCGCAGGGAAAATTTCGCCGTTAAGAAAAGTGGCAAAATTTACCCCCCCAGCGATGTGTGACCAACAACTTCACCCCCCCCCCCCCCCTCCACAGAGGGTGGAGAGGCAAATAGGCGCCGCCAAAGGCAAACAACCGAATACCGAGGCCTTGTGCCAACCCCCCCCCCCCCTTCCTGTATGCACCCCCCCTCCCTGCTCCTCGCTGTAGCTGCAGGAAGACTGCTGGTGCGGCGCCCCCATAGCCCTTGTATTGGTAACGGGGCGGGTGTTGCCTGTAGAGAGCCGCAGCCCATATGCCGGGCTGCAGCGTGAGAGCAGCCGCCGAAAAGCTGCTGCACGACGGCTGCGGCGACGGCAGCTGTCGTTGGAGCGCTGCCGGTGCCGCACCCCCGTAGCCTCTGGATTGGTAACGGGGCGGAGGTTGGCAGGGGGCGAGATGCAGCGCGCCGCCGGGGGGCGCCCACGCATCCGGAGCGCCCGGACCGGGCCCAGGGCGCAGCCCGGCTCGGCGGCCCAGCCCAGGAACGCGGAGGGCGCAACGGGAGGGTCCGTCGAGGGCCCTGGGAGGGCGTCCCATGGCATGGCCGGCCGATGTGCAGAGGCGTCGGGAGCGCCATCCTGCGTCACCCCAGGCGGCGTCTGAGCCTTAAGATTGGCCCCCAAATCCTTATCCAAACCCCCCCTCCCCCCCTCCTCTATGCACCCCCCCTCCCTGTGTGCTCCCCGCCTCTCTCCCCCCATGCAGCTCCGCACCTCTGTGCCTGCTCTACAGCGCGGCCCCTCCTCGGGCCTCCGTGGCTGCCTCACCCCTGCACAAACCTCCCCAGCCAGCCCCCCTCGCGGCCTGACATCCTCCATTTCCTCACCCCCCTCTGGCCCAACGAGCGCATCCGCGTCCTCGCCAACCCTTCCACTCTGGACGGCCCCCAGCTCAGGCTTGCAGAACACCTGCATGTCCACCCCCTGCTCCCCACCCTCCATGCGGCGTCCCCCCTTGGGCCCCTGCATTTGGGTGTGTAGTGCGGGCATAGAGGACGCACAGAGGGCGCGCACTGGCACAGAGGGGAACATAGTGCAACACCCCCAGCCCCTATGCCCCGCCTGCACAGCACCCCCCCCCCCCCCCACTCCAGGGCTCCTTTTAATAACTCGGCACCTGGAGCCACCCCCCCCCACCCCCCCCCCCCCCGTTAAAGATTGGGTCACATTTTCTTCCGGGCCTTCGGCCGATCAAGAATTTTCTCTGGGCGGCCCGAAAATTGCTTTGCGGGGGGGGGGATGGCATGGGCCCGGCGAAGGAGGGGGGGGGGGGGTTCCAGAAATGGGCTTCTGTACCGGGCCCTTTGTTTTGTGTAAGGACGGTTGTTGCCAGCAAAGGCGCCGGAACACAAATTTTGGCCCGGAAAATTTTTTTTCACTCAAAAATTTCCCGCCACATATGTGTAGTCAAAATGATCAGCGCGACGTGGGGGTCATTTTGAGCCATGTATGTTGGGGTCGGACCCCCCCCCCCCCCCGGCACGGCAGGAGGGGCAGCCCCAGCCCAAACCCCCCTCCCGGCACGGTGACCAAGGAGGGGGAGGGGGGGGTTGGGCAAATGGGCTTCCGTGCCATCCCCCCCCCCCCCCCCCCTGCAAAGCAATTTTCTTCCCGCCCTGGCACCTTCGGCGCCAATTGGTTTAGACCAAAAATTTTCTTCGGCGCCAAAGATGCTGTTGGAAAACTCAGCACCACGGGGGGGGGGGGGGGGCTGGACCCACCCACCCACCAAAAAGGAGCTCTGCCCCCCCCCCCCCCGCCCCACCCCCCATCCCCTGGCCAGCAGTATAGCAACCTCTCTCTGGCGTTTCAGGCAAGCGGAAGGCTCTCCAATCTCAAAGGAGACCATCGTGGCCTCGGGGCTGATCGACGAGGCCAAGCCCAAAGACCCCCGGGACCCCAACTGTGCCCCAGGCATTCACCGGCTGTACACTGAGCTGTGCAACGCGTGTACGCATTGGTCATGGGATGGCGATGATAAGGACCGCCTGTACCCTCAGTACCCGTACGACGCCATGACGTCATCCACGATCGAGTGGGCGTACCGTGCCGGCATGCCAAGTTGCTGGGTATGCCCATGACCCCCTACACTGAGACATGTGGGCGTCCGGCAAGAGGTTTTGGTCTCGATGCGACATGAGCGCAACGACTCACTGCTTGTGCGGTCATCGCTGGTGATGGATACCTTCGGATTGTGCCGCTGCGTCGCTCAGGTCTCGAAGGTCCACAAAATCTACTTCAAGGACATGGTCCAGAGGGACGTCAAAGACCCCATGAAGTTGCGTTTGGTGTTCCGCTATCCCGAGGGCTGCTTTGACTGCGACTCCGCGGTGTGGACGTGCTTCATATTTGCGCAGGAGGGGGGCTACTGCTGCTGTGTGACGTCATGTAGTCTTGCCTGGTGCCTGGTGGCACCCCCAGACCGTACCGACCAGAAGATAGTCATAGGACCGTGGGTGTAGTGGATAAGACTCATCTATTCGCTGTCTCGTTCGCTACAGTGAAAGGCCTATAACATGTCACTGAAGATCTCTTCTTTCTTTGCATTGGTCGTGTAACACCGTTCTTTGCACGCCAGCGCAGAGTCGTGCACACACATCTGTTTCCCATAGTGGGGCCAGTGAGTGTCGGCGGCAACCCACCAACTTCCCCTGTTCAGATCTCTTGGGATCCCGGTCTTTGGGCTGTTTGAGGATGGCCCCTGTCTCGCTAACACGTCGACACCACCAGCGCAGGTTGGGTAGCGCAGACCTGACCCACTTTGCAGGCCCCCAAAATGTCTGCAACTGCAGCGCACCGGGAGGGGGATTTGGAAAAGGGACTGCTGTGCCCGCAGGCGCGTTTCGACTTTGAACAGCAGCTGAAAATCAGGCCATACAGCCCGCCGGAACACTGTTGGAAACCAATGGCACCCATGACACAATCTCCAAAATGACCAGCGCATGGTTGGTTGCATTTTGACTCATATGCCCCCCACCCCCCCAACAGACACCTTACAGGGGTGTGGGGGGAGGCTGTGGACTCCTCCCTCGCCCCAGCTGCGGGGACACGTACGAAGGGGAACCCCGGTCCCGAACCCTTAGACTGATGGTGGGCGCTACGTGAATGGCCTACCACCGCCGCGCCAGCTAAGGCCAACATGCCACCAAACAGCATGCAACGACACCCAGGACAGACTGGCATATGTGGGCTAGCAGAAGCAAGTGGCCAAAACCACCAACGCCAAACACACTGACGCCCCGTGAGCCAGGGTCTTCCTCCTCAAGGGGAAGGAGGGGACAGGGTGCGACGAACCCACTCCCACACCCCCTCCCCCGCCCCCTCCTCTACCCCCTCCCCCCAGCAACACGCTCCCCCGCCACCCAATGCCCCCCAGGGCAGAAAGAATACGGAGGGCCCAGAGGAAACTGGGCGGGAGATAACAGGACAGGGCAGACCACGCTCACCAAAAACGGTGCAGAGCGCAGAAGGAGGAGAAGCAAAGGACAAAAGGGAAAGAATCGTTGTGGTTGTTAGAAGCCCCTGTTAGGAAAATTATCCTGTAGATGCACACCCAGCGCGCACAAGTCAGTGCTGGAGTCGGCAAACCCAGCATGGACTCGGAGTGTGCATCTGGATGCACCTGGTCAATGGCACGGGCAACAGCCCGTCTCCGGGACAACCGACCCTGGAGTAGTCAAACAGGACAAGTCATTCAGCGGCTCCGTTGACACAACCACAGGGCTCAGAAGTACCCAGTTTGGGTACGTTTAGCGGAACACTATCCGGGAAATGGGCCAAGGTAGGGAAAATGGGGGGAAATGGGGGTAAATGAGGGAAATTCAGATTGCTTGGTGGAAAAATGGGAAATTTTAGGGGCTGAAAAGGCCAAAAATCAAGGTTTAGGTTGGCAACAAGGCTGTGGGGGGGGGGCGCATTGGTGAAAGCTCCCGAGGAAAAATGGGGGAAAATGGGGAAAGCTCCCGAGGAAAAATGGGGGGAAATGGGGGGAAATGGGGGAAAATGGGGGAAAATGGGGGAAAATGGGGAGGAAATGCGGAGGAAATGGGGGGAAAGGGGACCGGTTGCACCACCCAAGTTTCCTTATTTTCCCCCACTTTCCCCCATTTCCCCCCATTTCCCCCCATTTCCCCCCATTTTCCCCCATTTTCCCTTATTTTTCCTTGCCATGGGTACATTGTGGGTACGTTTGTGGGTACAGTACCCGCCACCGGAGCCGGGTACTTCTGAGCCCTGCAACCAAAACATGTTCGGACACACAGAGGGTCAGAATGAGCAGTGGCGAGAGGCCAATAGGCGCCGCCAAAGGCAAACAACCTAATACCGAGGCCTTGTGCCAGCGCTCCCCCCCCCTTCCCCCCCTAACGCCCCTGATGGGCCCTATATGGGGCCTCGGGTGCGGAAAGTGGGCTGGAATGCCTCCTGCCACCCCTGCCCACGTTTTGTTTGCGCTTTGTCATCTGGAACTCCCTGACCTGTGTTACAATTTATCATGCACGTTGTGTTGTGTTGTGTCGTGTTGCGTCGTTTTGTGTCGTGTTGTGTTGTGTTGTGTTGTGTTGTGTTGTGTTGTGTTGTGCTGTGCTGTGCTGTGCTGTGCTGTGCTGTGCGGCGTTGTGTTGTGTTGTGTTGTGTTGTGTTGTGTTGTGTTGTGTTGTGTTGTGTTGTGCTGTGCTGTGCTGTGCTGTGCTGTGTTGTGCGATGTTGTGTTGTGTTGTGTTGTGTTGTGTTGTGTTGTGTTGTGTTGTGTTGTGTTGTGTTGTGTTGTGTTGTGTTGTGTGGTGTGGTGTGGTGTGGTGTGGTGTGGTGTGGTGTGGTGTGGTGTGGTGTGGTGTGGTGTGGTATGGTGTTGTGATGTGTTGTGATGTGTTGTGTTGTGTTGTGTTGTGCTGTGTTGTGTGGTGTTGTGCTGTGCTGTGCTGTGCTGTGTTGTGCGGTGTTGTGTTGTGTTGTGTTGTGCTCTGTTGTGTTGTGTGGTGTAGTGTAGTGCTGTGTACTGGTGGTGTCATGTCCTGTTGTGTCATGTACTGAGAGTAGTGTAGTGTTGTGTTGTGCAGAACGCGCTGATACCAAGGGGTTGTCTTGCACACGGCAAAATACAACACAGCTGCCCCTGATTCTTGACCCTTAGATCTGACAGTCAGCCCTATGCCCTTGCGATGGGGCCCTAGGCCCCCTATGAGCTGGGTATCGTGTTAGTTCAAGATGTTCCTGGTGAAGCCTTGCCGCACTGCCCACGGGTGCCACTGCAGTTCTTGTAGAGCCCACGAAATTGTCCTTTGGGCAGGGATGGATATAATTTTGGCGCCACTTGGGGGGTCCGGGTCCGGGGGGGGCGAGGGTCCATTTTTCGTGACTGGTCACAAAAAGCACAAAGGGCCATAGTGGGAAAGTGCAAACCCAAAAAATATCGTGACCAAATAAGGTGTCTACGGTGGAATGTCGTGTGTCCCTGCCGGTACTGTGACGGACCCACCGCGCCCGTGCCCGTTGTATCCGTCTCTGCTCTTGGGGCTCCGAGTGCATGGATGTATTAGAACGGCCGTACACTGTAGGAGGAAGGGGGGGTACCTCCCCTGACCCCCCCTACCCCGCTCCCCTTTGACCCCCCCCCCTCCCTCCTCCTCTTCTAATGTGTAATTGAATGCACGGAATTCGGGTCTCCCCTTTATTAGGGGGACCGTGTTCATCACTCAGCCATCATACCCCTTAAACCCCTCCCCTCTGCTCTCGACCACTTCCTCAAACATCTTCTTAACAAGCACAAGGGGCCACAGACAGCACGGCTTGCATTTTCTTTCTTTTTTTGGAACCGTCTCTCCTTTTTTAAACGAGTGCCGTCTGATGGCTGGTTGCCTGGGCAGGTAGGGTTCACCTTCTGCCCTACACGGGGGGGGGGGGGGCAAGCACCCAACGGGTCTGAGAGAGCAGGGTGAGTTGTGAAAATAAGAACCTGTAAGTGCCTCTCCTGCCCTCCCCACCTTGGCCGCCCCCGCCTTGTTTGCGCCCACGGCTTCAGCTTCCACACATTTGGAATGTGACAAGGAAGGGAATAGTTAACAACCTTGAATTTTTTTTTGCGTGTTTGTGACTTGAGGATTTGAAGTTCGTGCCTTGGGTTACACCTGTTTTTTATATGCTTCTTCTGGTCTTGTTCCATTTAGTCCCTTGTGTCCCATCACATTGCACGACACACCATGCAACATTTCTTCCCTGTTAAGAAGGTAGTGGAAATTGTCACAGTTCAGGATCTGATTGCAGCAATCCTGTGTTTTCAGTGTGCTGACAATTTCAGTGGGCAGAAGCAATAGGAGGCCCACAATGAGGCGCAAAAAACTGCTGCTTTTTTTTTTGCAGAAGCGGATTCAGGCCTTGCAGCAGAGGTTATTGTGCAGAGTTGCGTATATATATATATATATAGTCAATATCTTCGTGACCGGGAAAAGGATCCTACCAAGAATAAAACTCGGTCCGAGGCCCTCTTTGGTGCTGTGTGAACGCTCAAGAGATTGCGGATCCTGATGTGCCGCCGCTACAGTCGTTCCTCTCTTGATATGCTGCTTCATTTGTGCGGCGATGGTGCATCAGTGAACAATAAATTGGTTAAATTGTTGCGCAAGCGTGCACCATGGATCACATGTGCCGTTGAGTTGGTGCATGACCTGGAACGCTGTTTGGAGCAGGGGCTCATGTGCCCCTGCACAAAGGGTTCATGGCTAAAGGTTGAACGTTGTTGTCAATTTTATCAACAACAACAATGTGCATTCTGTGGGGTCGTAAGCAGAGGATGAAGGGCTTGTGCTGGGGGCAGTGATTCATTGGCGGTGGGCTGCATCCACCCTCCGATGCGTGGGACAATTTTTCACAGCTTTCAAGGGAGTGGTAAATGTTTTGCAAGAGGACCCTAAAGCTAAGGCTTTGGTTGATCAGGTGCTCACAACGGTTTTCATCACCCGGGGGGTAGTGTTGAGGGATGTTTTGTTAGAATTGTCTTCCGTGGAGTATAAAGGACAACGCATCGATTGCACATTTGCTCGAGTTATTGAAGTTTTTGCGGCCATTAACCGCATGGACGGTGATCCTAAGACCGGGTCATATGCCAAGGAAATGACAGAAGCAGTCGCACAGGTCCGGGGAGGCCCAATTTTTCAAGGGTTTGCAATGAAGGGCACATCCACTAGCACTTGCAGCAGGGCGCACCTTGCGGCAGGCTATCATCCGTGAGGCAAGGCGCCATCTCGTCCGGTATGATTTGATTGAGCACCTTCGTTGGCTTAGCCCAGCCACCTGGCCCTCCCCTGACCACCCCTCTTGGGACAAGCCTGGTAATTCAGCAATTGAAAGTTTGGTTGGACATTGGGATGCATTTTTGATGAAATACCATTGGTGGACAGATCCACTATTTTGGGGTTCTTTAGGAGTGGAAGGACATAAAAAGGCACTTGGTGGAGAGCAAAGCCGTGGGAGATGGGTGGGAGAAAGGCATTATTCCCTTTTGGAAACCCATTATCCAAAAGCGCACCCAATGCCCCCGTATGCGCGCCATTTTGCGGTTAGCCCTACCCTGGCCCCCGGCTCCTGTAATGTGGAGCGTTTGTTTGCCCTTTTGAACCGCATCAACAGGCATGATCGTAGGATGTTGGCGATGCACTCCCTTGAAATGCCGTTGGTGGTAACAAGGGATGCGGGACCTTGGCCGGAGTACAATTATGCGGAGTTGGTGAGAAAATACATGGAGAAGCGCCGTGTACGCAAGTTGCGCGCTCCGCGTAGTGTCAAGGGCAAGAAAAGGAAGCGGCAGAGTGATTCTCAGAGTGACAGCCCTGCATGTTGCTCAGAACCAGACTCTCAATCCAGCGCTGAGGATGTTAGCAGTGTGGACACCAGTGGCACATATTACTCTAACTCCTCCAATGGACAATGTGATACATCTTCTTAGGACAACTCTGATGACAATTAACCCACAGGTGAACCACTCTAAGTGAGCCTAAGTGGACCCAAAATGGACCTACATAAATCTGAGTGGACGCTGAATGGACCTGCATGCCCTGGCTGCACCTTGAATGAAGCTACATGAACCTGCATGAACCTGCAGGATGCTAAATGAGGACCCACCGTCTTGCATTGTGTTACAAAGGGCGATTGTTTGGCAAAAAAAGGGGATTTTTCAAGAAAAAAATTTCAAATAAGATGGGATAGACCATCGCATAGCATACTTCTGTTAGAGGCCAGCACTGCCCCAGAGGTAGATCACTAGATGCACGAACTATCTGGCGGGGGTTCAATTCCACGCACAATGCCAAAATAATCTGGCAAGCTGGCACAGAACATGAAAAAAAATTTCTCCATTTTTTCACAACTCATGATGAAACCAGCCAACCCCCCCCCCTCCCCCCTTCAGAAACCCCCGCCCCGTCCCCCCCCCCCCCCCCCCTTCTAATACATCCCTGCCCGAGCAGGCCTTGATGAGTGCTCATGGGCTAGGATAATTCCTATGCTTGTCTGGTCGGACAAAAGAATAGCGCTGGAGGAGCATCCAGGTGAGATCCGCCTACTGCTCGTCCTGTGTGGCGGCGTCCACTCGCATGTTGATGTCCATTATCTAGTGGGATGGGGTCACCATGATGTTGATGGCGGCCTTGGGGGTTAGGCGAGCCGCATTCAAGGCGTGGGTGTACAAGTGATGGATGCCATCTACATAGTTCCCATGCCCCCGACACCTACGCAAGGCCCACGTAGCCGACTCGGAGTCAGGGACAACTCATTATACCCACTCATGCTCCGGGAGCTGGCGGACGGTCTAGAGGAGCCCCACACTCGAGGCCGCCCTCCAAGTACTAGCCGGGCATATGCTCCAACACTAGGGGGGAGCACGTGACGCATTGTGCGCACTGCGCAGAGATTTAGCGGTATGGCCTCACCAAGCAGCTGCAGCTTCTACCCCAGGGGCTCCTTGTCTAGGGGTTTTTAGCCTAGTCCGTGGTACTCTTGAGTTGAACTACTGCACCAAGTTGTTCCATCAAACCGCCCATGCTTTGAGCGCCAGATCGTGCAAGACGAGGCGCTATACAAATGTCGTTTGTTGCTCTTTCAAGATCCTGCCCTCGAAGCTCAACAGCCGCAGTAGCTCATGGAACCAGATCCCCGCCACCGTTCGGGCCTGCAGGTAGCTGGGTGCTGCTGTGGGCCCCCGGGCTCGGGGTCTGTGTTGTTGCAGCCCCAAAGTGCTCGCACAAGTGGGTGCCTTGCGTTGTATTGTATTGTGTTGTTAGTGTAGTGTAGTGTAGTGTTGTGTTTTGCTGCATTTTGCTCTGTTGTGTTTTGCTGGGTTGTGTTGTGCTGTGTTGTGCTGTGCTGTGCTGTGTTGTGTTGTGGTGTTGTGTTGTGTTGTTTTGTGTTGTGTTGTTTTGTGTTGTGTTGTGTTGTGTTGTGTTGTGTTGTGTTGTGTTGTTTTGTGTTGTGTTGTGTTGTGTTGTGTTGTGTTGTGTTGTGTTGTGTTGTGTTGTGTTGTGTTGTGTTGTGGTGTGGTGTGGTGTGTTGTGTTGTGTTGTGTTGTGTTGTGGTGTATTGTGTTGTGGTGTGTTGTGTTGTGTTGCGGTGTTGCGGTGTTGTGTTGTGTTGTGTTGTGCTGTGCTGTGTCATGTTGTGTTATGTTGTCTTGTTTCGTGTCGTGTCGTGTGGTGTTGCTTTGTGTTGTGTTGTGTTGTGTTGTGTTGTGTCGTGCCGTGTTGTGCTGTGCTGTGTTGTGCTGCGCTGTGCTGTGCTGTGCTGTGCTGTGCTGTGCTGTGCTGTGCTGTGCTGTGCTGTGCTGTGCTGTGCTGTGCAGTGCTGTGCTGTGCTGTGCTGTGCTGTGCTGTGCTGTGTTGTGTTCTGCTGTGTTATCTCGTGTTTTGTTGTGCTATGTTGTGTTGTGTCGTGTGTTGTTGTGTAGTGTAGTGTTTTGGTGTGGTGTGATGTGCCGTGTTGTGTTATGTTATGTTGTGTTGTGACGTGCCGTGTCCCGGCGTGCTTTGTTGTGTTGTGTTGTTTTGTGCTGTGTAGTCTCCACAATTCGGGCAACCATCAGCCGGAACCGCCATAGCAGCGTGGTGGCTCTACTGGGCTGTCTCGCCAGCTGCAGGCAGCGGTAGATGGGTTACCGAAACTGCTGTGCATCCCATTTTGTATCTTTACCGCTGCAGGTGCGGTCATATCCGTCGCTGCTGAAGGAAATCGCCAGTGGCCATTGTCTGCTGTTCATCGGCGCCGGTTTTGCCGTTCCAGCTGGTGGTCCTTCCTGGGCCAGTTTACTGCATATGGTCTGTGCGCAGCTATGGCTAGTGCTGGGGTCGAGGCTAAGAATGGGCTGGCGGAGGCTGGGGATAGGCGCAACGGCCCCGCTGATGCAACACGGGTGGACAGGGGTGAGGTCTGAGGCTGAGGTCGGGCATAGCGGGCCAGGGCTGTATCTGCGGACTGAATGGTTCCTGCAGCGTCCCGTCTTGCTCCGGCGTGAACAGTGGTGTGCACGGACACACTGCACCACACCACATCGTGACAGTCAGCAGCGGACCCCACCCACACACCAAATGCTCCCTGCCCGCACCAAAGACTGCACCCCACCGCACTGCACCCCACTGCACCCCACCGCACTGCACCCCACCCCACTGCACCCCACCGCACTACACCCCACCCTACCCCACCGCACTGCACTGCACTGCACCCCACCTCACCACACCCCACCACACCCCACTACACCCCACCACACCTCACCCCAACCCACCACGCGTCTGCTGTGCCCTACTCTGGTTACTGTGGTCCGGTCTTGCGTGGTCGGATGTGGTGCAGTGTGGCTGTCTGCGGTGCGGTGGCTTCTCCTTTGCATTCAGACGGCAGAGATGGGTGTGCAGCACGCCAAAGAAAAGGCGGAGAAAAGGCGCGCCAGCCTACCACCCGCACGGCACAACAGCAAGGCAACACTCCACCGCCGTCAGTCATCAAAGAACGTGGAAGAGGAGGATGACCCCCTTGTGGTATGTCCGCCCAACCGGTTTGTGATGGGTGCGGCGTCCAGCTTCACATTACTCTTTTCCAGAGGCGGGGTAGAGGGGGGCACCCTTGCTTTCGGACTCGCTGGCCGGCGACCCGATGAAGTTTTGGCAGGCTGCTGTCCCCATTCCAGTGGCAGCGTTGTCAACTGTTTTCCCCGGCCACTGTGTGACCTGGACAACCTTCGGTCAAACAACACCCGCAATAGGAAGCCGGGGGGGGGGGGGGGGGGCATAGCATCAGCATGATGGCGGCATTTGTGCCGACCACTGCTGGCCGATGATCGTGGTCTGGGGTGGTTTTGTGTCAACATCACACGTCCTTGTCTACCCTCCCCCTTGACAACAGCCTCACCGAAGGGGTACTCAGGGCAAGAGAGACATTGCACGAGCGGCGGTGATGCGCTTATCGGAGCAAAGATACAGGCAGCAAACACCAACCGCCAGCAAACAGCAGAAAGCAAACGCATACGCCCTGGCGCATGCCCCGCGCCGGGCCGCGGTGTCCCTCCTCAAACGGATGGCGGACGTTCCGTGGAACCGCTTCAGGAGCGCTCCGATCGCCCGGGACCGGCGTGGGGCGCGCCCAGGACAGCGAAGCGGAGACCCCCAGCCCACACCCGGGCAGGCGGCATGGCTGGCGAAGGGCAGTCTGCACCGCCCCCCTATTTCATGCGCACGCCAGCCCCATGGGGTCGGATGCGTGCGGATGGAAATGGGGTGCAAAGGAGCAGAGCCCCTTGGATTGGTTCATCCCTCACAAGCCTCTGCAGACCGCAACGACCTGCAACACCACTCAGACGCCTCACGGTGTTGCCTTCTCATCGAGAATGTCCTCCGCTTCGCAATGAGACGTGTCCGCTGAGATTCTGGGGCCCTTTTTGTAAAAGACGGAGCCTCACATGGAGGGGGGGGATGGGGGGGGGGGGGGGGCAGATCCGAGGCAGAAAAAAGTTTGTGTTCCTACAATCAGCCGCAGATTTCAAGGACCTTCAAGTCAATTTCAGTTTTCTGCCAAGAGAAATTTTCTGATATGGGTCGGTGTGTCGGTTGGCTGGGGTTGGCTGGTGCTCTCTGCCGCCGCCCCCCCCCCCCCCTCCCCCCGTCGTTGAGTACCAAAGGGTCCATCTACACTTTCGCTTAGCTCACCTTAATGAGGTCTCAGCCCCCGTCGCTGAGTGATTCGCTGGTTGGGGCACATGAGTCCCACATTATCAAGGACCTTCCATCAGAAGTTGGCCCGAAGCTGAATCGATTAACATTTCTGATTAGCAACTCAGGGTCTCCCCCCCCCCCCCCCGTCCAACGAATGGTATGTCCAACGAACACTTCCGTTTGGACCGTGTTTTTTTGGGACCCAATTCATTGGGGACCGGGTTTAGGGACCGAATCGATTGGGTACCGAACGGCGTGTCCAACGAACACTTCCGTTTGGACGGTATTTGTTGAGGACTGTATTGTTCACTGGACACGGGGGAGGGGGGGGGGGCTGCGTGCTGCTGCTTCACATTCCTGCGGCATTTGCGACCCCAACTTGATGACCAGACCCCCCGCATGCCCATCCGTGCCCTGCCCCTGCCATACCGAGCCCCTGCATGCGGTATGACTGCTGCTGCTCCGGTGCAGGAACAAGCAAAGCAGCTGCATCAGGAGGTGCTGCGCTTGACCGGAAGGGGCAGCGATCACACGCAATTTGAGTTGGCCGCGCAGTTGCTGGAGGATGCTCTCAAGGGGGAGTTGCAGGTGTCAGCTGGGCTCCCTTCCCCACGGATCCCCAAGGAAAGGGACATGTCATCCTGCCCCGCTCATGCGCTGGAGGCTGCTGTCATGTGCGCGTGCTGCCGTCGGTGTGGGGCCGCTGGGCAGTGCGTGGCAGAAGAACGCTGGGGCACTTGGCGGTGCTCCGGATGCCAAGCGCCCGTTGCTCGTCGCCCGCGCGTCCCCGCGTCCGTTTGGGTGGGATACGAGTGGCGCGGTGCCCTTCGCACTTCAACGGTCCGGTCCACAGTCACGTGTGGTGCCCCCAATTGGCTCACATTTGAATTGGACGGGGTTTCCGGATGAAAGCCAGGCGCTCTGATTACTATACCGGGGGGGGGGGGGCAATAGCTTTGTGCGTGTTACCTGAATGAGCCCCCATATGCACTGTACCTCGGGGTATTTCCTGTTTCACAGCGAAAGGCGCCTATGGCAATGTCACTGAAGAGCTTTTTGTTCTGACTTTGTTGTATTGCAATCGTCTGCTTGCTTTAGCAGTGTAGCATTCAACTCTCGTATCCCGCAGCGGGGGGCTCCGGACGCAATACCACGGGATTATGGGCCGGGCGGAGATCCCACACGGGTCCCCGGTGATGTACAGCAAAGCAGGGGATCGGCGCCTCTCGGGCAGCGCCAGCGCGATTTGGTGGCGCTCCGAGGGTTGCCAACGCGCTTTCCAAGGCCTCACAAGCACACGTCTTGTAATGCATTGGGTAAGGGCCCGGTGACGGTCAGAGCGATGCCGTCCTGCTTCGCATGGCATGTGCACACCGGACCCCCTTTCATCGAATGCCCCTCACCCCTCCCCCCCCTTGACCCCCTCCCCCCTAAAAATTCACCCGCCTTTTTCTCTGAGGGCCCTTTTGGGCGCGGCGACCTCGCGCAGTCCGGCTGCTGTTTAGGGTCTGCGGCAACCGTTTCTCACGGGGAAGCTCAGGTGCTTGCACTCGCGAACCAGGGCCAGACCCGGCACGCACCACCCGGTCCTGGGCCCGGACCGGGTCGCCCGTGCACCCGCCTGGCCCTGGTCCGGACCCAGACTCTGTGTTGGTGTGCGGCGGGGCACTTGCATGATTTGTGCGCCATTTCCCTCTTGGCGCACGGTGGCGGCGCTCTTCCCATTGCCCCTTCCCCCCCTCCTTCCCGCCCTCCCCAGGGATGCATTGGAAGGGGGGGAGCCCCCCCCCCCCCCCCAGGGCGCCCAGCCTATGCCCAGCCACTGTCTCCCACGCAGTGACAAAGCCGGCTTGTGCCGACGTCTGGCAGGGTGCCCCGGATTTCCCAGACATCATGAAGGAAGAAACGCTCTGTTGCGCATCGGTGGCAGCGGGTGAGTGTAGTCCAGTTGTCGTGGTACTAGACTCTTGGAATGTATTTCCCCGGTTCGATTCCCTGAACGGAGGGCCATCTTGTCAACCATTTCACACGTGCAAGGGGGGGGGGGGGGCGGTTCTGACTGTGCCGACATCTGGCGGGACGATGGGCCCGCGTGTGCCGACGTGCGGCTTGCCGCGCACTGAGGCATCGCCTGTCCGGACCAGGCGGGTCCCAGCCGGAGGAGGTCGCCCGTGCACTCAACTGCGGACCAGGCCAATGTCGTATCCGTCCCACCCCCTTGACATCGATTGGCACGCCACACGTGGACCGGACCGTTGAAGTGCGAAGGCACCGCGACGCCCGTGTCCCACCCGAACGGACGCGGGGACGCGCAGGCGACGAGTAACGGGCGCTTTGGCATCCGAAGCACCGCCAAGTGCCCCAGCGTTCTTCTGCCACGCGCTGCCCAGCGGCCCCACACCGACGGCAGCGCGCGCACGCGCGGAAGGGGCACATTGGGAGGTGCGCTGGGCCGATGCCGGAGCACCGCGTCTTTGCGTCTGTTGGGGCCCGTGCGTGTGGGGCTCTGCTCGTGCGATGGGGAAAAGGGGGCCGTCTGTCGGTGGAACGGTGTGAAAAGGCGCGTGCGGTGCCGGTGCCCCCGCCCGGCCCCCGCGCGCAGGCAACGCACACACGAACCGCGCGCCCCCGACACACAGGCACGGCGTCATCCAGGGCTCCTGTTAACACCTCGGCACCACTTGGGGAGGGGGGGGGCGCCCCCCCCCCCCCTCCCCCCGCCTGGACCCACCCCCCCACCCCAAAAAAGGATTGGGCCAAATTTTCTTCAGGGCCTTTGGCCTATCAAAAATTTTCTCTGGCGCCAATTGGTTTAGACCAGAAATTTTCTGTGGCGCATTCGGCGCCTCTAAACACTCCGCACCACTTGGAGGGGCGGGGGGGCTGGATGCACTCACCCGAACGACCCCCACAACAACCAGCACAACCCCAATTCGCCAACCACTGGGCGCCGCTGATGCGCAAACGGCACCTCCCGCCACATTCAGCACAGCCCCCGCACACCAACGACTGGGCTCCGCGAACGCGGAAACGACACCAGCAAGAGCACCGGCCGCAGCGGCCGACAGAACGCAGCGACCCAACGCAACATGCGAAGGGAAGAACGGGTGACTGTCGAGGGCCCCGTAAAGGAGCAACAACCCGACGGAATGTCACACGGGGGCGCTGGACCCCCCCACCCTCCCCCCGCCCCTTAAAAGGAGCCCTGGCGGCATCTCCCTCTCGCGTGTGCCCCCGCGGGGCACGGGGGCGGTCAACAGTCCGGAAGGCCTTGAGACCGGACAACCGCGATTCCCCCGGCCCAGTGGCGATGCGCGGGTGAGGGCGCAGACCGGGGGCTGGGGGCTGCGGATGAGGCCTTGACCCAACCCAACCCAACCCAACCCCAGGGGAGGCGCCCTTCTCCTGCCCACGACGCTCAACGAATCAGCCCCTCCATTGGGGGAGTGCCTCCGGCGCCGTGTGCAAGTGCCGCCGCGTTGAAGTTTGGACGCCTCCTGCCTCTGCGGGTCTCTCGGAGGGGGTGGGAAAGGGCTGAGGGCGCGTTCAGCGGCAGCATTTGCCTTGTTCACAGGAATTCTTGGCCAGAATCCTGAAGGATAAGGTACGTTGTCTGCGCGTGTCCCGGCTGCCGAAGAGCAGTCTCCATCCCCCTTTCTCATGGGGTGGTCGTCGGGGTTCGTTCCAGGGACGCTGTATGAGGGATCTGTCGCAAGGATAGACCCCCCCCCCTTAACCCGCCCCCATCTCCCTCCACCCCCTTCCAAAGCAGCCAAAGGTTGGAACTCCCGGAAGTGAAATTTTTTTGGCGTGCATGCACGCCCACGTGTGTACGTGTGTGTGGGTGGGTGGGTGGATGGGGGACGGTGTGAACCCAACAAGACCCAACAACACTGACACGCTATTACAACCGGGCGAACCATCTGTGTCCCTCTGTCAATTTGTACCCACGACCTGACACAAGGTGGCAATGTGTGAAGCAATCCAGGGCCACCACAGAATGGCACATTTGGCCCCTGCAGCCGGCCCAAACATGTGGACGAAGCTATTGGTGCAACGCGGAGCAACACAATGCACGAAGCAATACGCACTGCGCGCAAACAGAAGTCGCTACAACAAACATAGGCTGGGAAGCTCCAAGCTCCTCGCACAAGGCAAGAAAGCGAGAGACGTGCTCACGGCGGCCCAATGTAGGGGAGCCCCACCACCGGCACATAGATATGAGTCCCCCAAGAGGCAGTTCTGACCGTCATACTTCCTGAGTGACGCGCCATACTACCGAGGCTGGCAACCAGCCCCAATGTTGGACCCCCCCCCCCCCAATGAAAACTGTGCGCTCTCCAACGTGGCCCACAATCACTGAGCCCCCCGCCCCCGCCCCGCTCTTCAACGGTACCCTTATACTTGTAGCAGCCCCTCCGAGAAAGGTGTCTCACAGCTTCTGGTGCATTGCACAGATGCACAGAACACGCGTTCGATGCCCAGTGACGGTCAGAACGAGACCAGCCACAGCTGTCAAGAGGAGATATGGTGTAAATGGCGTGTTGATGGGGTGCACTGGATTGGTGAGAGAATTGGGGTCGGGAGACAAACAAGTGTGACAGGCAGTGCAACGAGGATCGCGTCACCAAGGCATCTGCAATCCCGCCACTGCCCATTTGCAGGTGCCGTCTGGCAGAGAGATCCTGGACAGGCGCAATGCAGACGACGCGAGAAACGATGTTGAGGGAGGGGGCAAGTACAGCGTCATGGCCTCGCGGTTGGAGTACGTCCAGTGCCTGAAATTCTTCGCAATGCTGACCACCAATTATTCGCAGGTCCGTGATTGCGCTCGTCCAGAGATGGAGGGCTTTTCCGTGTTTTGCTGGGAAAGAATCTTGTAATTGGATGACTCCAGCCCTGGCGGCACCCCATCCCAATCTCTTTCCACTGATGTTTCGCCGAGATACAAATCCGATTATACGCCTTTGCAGGCTTCAACGGTGGGCAGGGGGTTAAGCAGGCGAGTGGCAGCAGCAAGCAGTAAAGTCGCAGCAAACAGAAAACATATTTCGGCAATGTTGTTGTGTTGTGGTGTGTTGTGGTGTGTTGTGGTGCAGCGTGGCGTGGCGTGGTGGAGTGTGGTGGGGTGGGGTGGGGTGGGGTGGGGTCATATACCCTCAAACTATTCGTCATGACAAGGCAATTGGGTGAAACATTTTTGGGCAGTCTCTGGATCGGCATTGGACCGGCTATGGCCTTGTTTGGGGGCTCAAAAATGACCATCTGGGTTCGCCCAAAACAATCCAACGCAGCAGACCTTTAATGCCATTGCCTTTGAGGATGGCGGGAGTGGAGTACTTTGAGGCTTGTTGATGGTCGGGGGATTGTCCCCGGCAGCTTTCATTTCATGAGCAGGCCAGAGCTGACGTCAAGAAATCAGATTTCCTCTTTAACTGAATGTTGTGGATGGCAGAATGGCAGCCACCCAGCGGCAATCAGGTGTCAAAGGTGATTGGCAGTACCCAGCAGCCGCTGGCGGTTCAGGGCTTTGGGGAGGTAAGTGTGCAGCGCAGTGCAGCCCTTTCTGGGGGGGGGGGGGGCGTATCAGTCATGTATTAGAAAGGCTGTTCACCGTAGGAGGAGGGGGGGTACCCCCCCTAACCCCCCCCCCTTTGACCCATCCCCCTCCTCCCCTCCTAAAGTGTAATTGAATGCATGGAATTGGGGTCCCCCCCTTCATCATGGGGCCCCGGTAAAGGAAGCAGCAGAGTGATTCTGACAGTGATAGCCCTGCATGTTGCTCAGAACCAGACTCTGAGTCCAGCGGTGAGGATGTTAGTAGTGTGGACACCAGTGGCACAGATTACTCTAGCTCCTCCAATGAACAATGTGATACGTCTTCTGAGGAGAGCTTTGATGACAATCAACCCAAAGGTGAATGACCCTGAGTGAACCTGAGTGGACCTTAATGGACCTGCACGAACCTGAGTGGACCGTGAATGGAGCTGCATGAACTTGCATGAACCAGAATGATGCTAAATGAGGACCCAGCCTCTTGCATTGTGTTATGAATGAGGATTGGTTGGCAAAAGGAGGGGAGTTTTTGTGGCAGGGGTTATGTAGCCAATCTGCCCACTTGTGTTCGCCACTTCTGATTTTGTCCCCTACTTTGAAGCATTCGGGACCCCAAGGATGGTAGGGGCTATTATCCAATGCAGCCAAGTGTGGGCCACTTCTGATTTTGTCCTCCGCTGTGAAGCGTTGCAGATCCGCCAAACGGCGGAGTTTCCGCCGGAAAATTTTTTTTTGGCCAGAATATCTAGACCATCGCTGAGTAGTGATTTGTCAGAGATGGTCAGTACCCCAACGCTAGATCACGGGACATTCAATTGCTCTAAACCTCATTCCATTCCTGGCACTGTCATCAAAGAGCCTGAAAGGATCCTACTCAGAGTCAAAAAAAAAATCTATTGCCTTCGGCAAGTCCACCTCGCAGAGAATCTACCCCGAGCAACACACACCCAAAATAGGGTGGAAACTACATAAATACGGGCTACAACATGCTTTACATACCTTGGATGATCATTTTAGGTGATCACGGTATCAAAAAAACAAGTTTCGAAAACTTCGATTTTTGAGCAGCCTAGGGTGAAAAACTGCATCAGCAGGTTGTGTACCAATCCCTTGGGAGCCCCCCCACCCCCCCGGACCTAATACCCAAATAGGGTGAAAAATATGTACGTACGGCCTAAAACATGCTTTACATAGCTTGGATGGTCATTTTAGGTGGTCACAATATCAAAAAAACAAGTTTCAAAAACTTTCATTTTTGAGCTGCCCAGGGTGAAAAACTGCATAAGCAGGTTGTGTACCAATCCCTTGGGAGACCCCCCCCCCCCGGACCTAATACCCAAATAGGGTGAAAAACACGTAAATATAGCCTAAAACATGCTTTACATAGCTTGGATGATCATTTTGGGTGGTCACAATATCAAAAGCACAAGTTTCGAAAACTTCGATTTTTGAGCTGCCCAGCGTGAAAAACTGCATAAGCAGGTTGTGTACCAATCCCTTGGGAGACCCCCCCCCCCGACCTAATACCCAAATAGGGTGAAAAACACGTAAATACGGCCTAAAACATGCTTTACATAGCTTGGATGGTCATCTTGGGTGGTCACAATATCAGAAAAACAAGTTTCGAAAACTTCGATTTTTGAGCTGCCCGGGGTGAAAAACTGCATAAGCAGGTTGTGTACCAATCCCTTGGGAGACCCCCCCCCCCGGACCTAATACCCAAATAGGGTGAAAAACACGTAAATATAGCCTAAAACATGCTTTACATAGCTTGGATGATCATTTTGGGTGGTCACAATATCAAAAGCACAAGTTTCGAAAACTTTCATTTTTGAGCTGCCCAGCGTGAAAAACTGCATAAGCAGGTTGTGTACCAATCCCTTGGGAGACCCCCCCCCCCGACCTAATACCCAAATAGGGTGAAAAACACGTAAATACGGCCTAAAACATGCTTTACATAGCTTGGATGGTCATTTTGGGTGGTCACAATATCAGAAAAACAAGTTTCGAAAACTTCGATTTTTGAGCTGCCCAGCGTGAAAAACTGCATAAGCAGGTTGTGTACCAATCCCTTGGGAGACCCCCCCCCCCGGACCTAATACCCAAATAGGGTGAAAAACACGTAAATACAGCCTAAAACATGCTTTACATAGCTTGGATGATCATTTTGGGTGGTCACAATATCAAAAACACAAGTTTCGAAAACTTCGATTTTTGAGCTGCCCAGCGTGAAAAACTGCATAAGCAGGTTGTGTACCAATCCCTTGGGAGACCCCCCCCCCGACCTAATACCCAAATAGGCCGAAAAACACGTAAATACGGCCTAAAACATGCTTTACATAGCTTGGATGGTCATTTTAGGTGGTCACAACATCAAAAAAAGGGTTTCGAAAACTTCGATTTTTGAGCTGCCCGGGGTGAAAAACTGCATAAGCAGGTTGTGTACCGGCCCATTCACTAGGCCATTATTGGTGGAAACAGTCATTTCGCGTCTTTGGCACGGGTTGTGAACGGCCCCAAGGGAGGCTAGAGACTGCAAAAAACGTCCTTCCGTATCCTAGTAGGCATATACTGTCACAACATCCCCACTCACACCCCTCAAAGTGAGTACCACGGGGTCACCGAGGTCGCCAAAACAGCCAACATAGCGAAAATGGCTGAAAAAGTGCATAAACTGCATGAGCGCTCGTCCCACTCCGCCCCATACAAACCCCATGGAGTCGGGACCCGGAAACACTTTTTCGGCTCAAAATCGAAAAAAACCAAAAGATTCATGATTTTCGACCCAAAAAAAGGGGGGGTCATTTTTTTCGACATTTTTGACCCCCCCCCCACCCCCCCCCCCCACCTCCCTCAAAACCTCAAAAAAGTGGGTTTCAAGTGGGGGGGGTCTGGGGGGGTCCGGACCAAAAACTCATTGGGGGATGCGTTTATTGGACAAAATAACAACTTTACAAGGGGTTAAAGTAACAATTCAACCCCTTGGGGTAGGGTACGTGAATAGGCCCAAAATGGCCAAAATGGGGGGGTATGTGGCGTTTTCCCCTGTATACACCTGCCTGGCTTTGATCTAACAACCTCTGCGAGGTGATTTTCCCATTTTTTCACAGCTCATCATGGAAGTATTGAAAGTACTGGGACATCCTAGGATGAGGGGGGTCCCAGCCAACCCCCCCCCCCCCCTCAGACCCCCTCCCCCCCTTCTAATACATCCCTTGGGCGTAGTACAGCCAATGTGCAGTGCACCATCCTCAGTACTGTGCGAGGGCAGTACAGGGGGGGGTGTTTCTAGTGCCGTGGGGGATTCTTCAAGAAAGGGTCCGACAGCGAGGGGATTGCGATGGCGACCCTCTAACTCCACGTGAATGGCGCCCCCCCCCTCCCCCATGTGCAAAATGCCCCGCTGTTACAGATACAAAATATGGTTTGGGACACCGGAAGGCCCCAGGGAAGAAAGCAACAAGTGCTCCTCCAACAATGTCTCCCCTGGTGAATGTACCGTCCCACAATCGATGTCCCGTTCCCTGTGAGCAGGGTACACATGCAGGCTCTCCCAGTGAATCGAAGTGTTCCCGAATAGAGAGAAAGTGGCCGCTGCTAAACAACCGTGGCCCAGAACTTTGTGTAGAATCCGCCCGAGTACACTTAAGTGCAGTTTCTCAGAGGACACCTTACATTTAGGAAGGGGCATTCTACGTTTCCTTGGTCACGCTTTGTGTTCACTCCCGCGCGCACGCTCGCACACATGCGCGTGTTTTGAATCGCACGGAACGAGGGCGTGGGCCCATGTGCAGAACAACTCGAACCTGCCGGGCCCTGCACCCGAGTTCTCATGCCAACAGGAGTTGTGTCTCTGCAACAAGAAGGAGAATCCGGAGGCCACCTGCCAAGTCTGCCGGGGGATCTCCCCCTTGGGAAATGTATGTGAGGGAGATAGGGGCTGGCGGTTGGAGGGCAAATTTGAGGGAGGGGCAGGGGCAGTGGCGGGGGTGTCGAGGACGGGGTCAAGGGTGGCGCCGCGGGGCCGTGGAAAGGGGGCAGAACGGCGGACACAGGGAGGGGAGGGCGACGTGAGGGCGTTGCTGGCCTGGCATGAACCGCAGAGGTGTGATGTGGGGGTCTGGAACGGGAGGGGACAGAGGCGAGGGAGGCGTGAAAGCGGGGGGCAGGGGAAGCAGGGGTCAACTCCGGGGGGGTGGGGGGGCTATTGAGCCACCGAAAACTGAGGGCCTTGGGGAAAAGGGCTCAATTGACAAGACTATCAATCGGTTATGATGAACTCTGGCGCCAAAGGTGCCGAAAATCTTTTTGAGCACTAGAAATGGCCGATATATTTTTTCACCAAACGCATGGCAAATGATGAATTTTCTGAGCCCCTTGACACGCTGATTCCACAAATCCCATCTTCATTTTTTTTGCCGAGTTTTGGGTCCGGGTCACCTCCGCTGCCCCAGGGGTCAGTCTCCGTAGGAGTGGGGGGGGGGGGGGGGGCGTCAATTGAGCCCTTTTTGGGGGAGGGGAGGTCTAGCCAGAGGACTGTATCGACCCTCCCACCCCCGATCCCCAGGAATGGTACCCCCTGAGCCCCCTCAGTTCGTCTTGGGCAAAGAAGCACACAATAGGCCAATGGCCTCCCGGGCTACTCATGGGACCTAACCTCCACCCAAAGAGAGCACGTGCCTGGAGAGATGATCCCACGCAAAGAGAGCACGTGCATGGAGAGTTGGTCTCATCCCGGAGAGAGTACATGCATGGAGAAAAAGTCACCTAACCATGCTCTAGGAGAGCGTGCGCAGGCGCGCCGGCTAAACCACAGGCTGGGCATCGGCTCCAGTGAGGCTCGTGTGCCTCTGTGCACACAACACGCATGTGTTTCTGTGCGCATCGCTGGGGTCGCCAAATGTGAAACGGATCCGGAAGATGCAATGAAAGGCCCCCGAGCAGCTGCAGGGCAGTCCTGGAGTACTGTTTGGTCTCGATGCGACACGGTTAGTGGCGAGGACACGCGGTGCTCTGGCCACGGGAATCGGGTTGAGGTCCGGTGTTGTGGACGCGCGTGCACGCGTGTGCGTGTCGCGTGCACACGTGTGCGTGTCGCGTGCACGCGTGCATGTGGTTGGGGAGTACTTTGGCCCAGGGCATGCACCAGGGGACCAGTGACGAACGCCTCCTGCAACTCCAGTCAAACGTGGGTCCGTCTGGTCATGTGGTCGTGTGCTGTCCCTTGTTGTCGTCCACATGTCCCGCACACGCGCTGTCCTGGTGGCCGTGCACGTGTGCGTGCCCCGCTGCAGTGCCGCAGTGCTGCCATGTCGTGTCCTGTCGCGTCGGTTCTCGGCGGCGTGCGGCCGCATCCCTCCCCCTTTGCATTGGCGTCGGGCGCGGCGATGGAGGCAGAGTCAACCCGCGTGCCCATCCTCTTGGCGCCCTTTGGCGAATTCGTGGGTGTGGGCACAGCGCCTGTCCGGCAGCCCTGGCACTCTGGCGAGTGGTCCGGATCCCGCCGGCCCGTTTTGGGGCACCAAAGACCGCCAGACCCTCGGAGCATGAGCCGACGTGGCACCAAAGATGGGGCGTCCCACGCGGATGCAGCACCCCCCACCCCTTTTCTCGTGCACCGCGTTCCGCTGGCGGCCGGCGGCACGGGATCCGGAACAGTTGGGCTCCCAGCGCGAAGCGTGAGCGACCGACCCCCGTGCACACGGACGTACGCGTCGCCGCGCGCGCGTGCGCGTGTCGACGAGCGCTCCGCACATGCGGTCCCTGTTTGTCGCGGTGTGTCCGCGCGCGCCCCGGCGCGCCGCTGGTTGTGCCTGCGCTGCCTCCGGACCGCATGCGCACGGCCGTTGTGTTGTGTGTACAGCCCGAGCCCCCGTATCTGGACATCATCCGAATGATGCCCGATGACATGGTCCCGATGCACAAGCGGCCCATCGTGCAGATTCACGGGAGCGTGCACGCCGTATGTTCTGCATGATGACCGCTGTGCCGCGCTGCTGCGCGCGCGAGGCAAAGCCGCTCGTGCGGTTTCTTCGTTGCGGAAGGCACGGGGGCCGCTCCGCCGTAGAAGGGGGCCGTCTTTGGCCAATCGGTCGCGATGCCACGTGTCACCTCCGCCCCGCGCCCCCATGTCTAACGAATGCCTTGTCCAACGAACACTTCCGTTCGGACCGTATTTTTTTTGGGGACTTCATCGAGAGTGCGTTAGCGCGCCGGGCAAAGTTTCCCCCCATTTTCCCGGTTGTCCCCGCCTGTTCCCATTATTTGTCCCCGTGTTGGGGACCCCCGAGACGGCAGCCTGGGCTGGAGGAGGGGGTGATGTGTGGGGGTAAAGCATTGGGATCGATGGCCGGAACATTGATTTGGATGCCGCGCGCACGCCGGGTGCGCGCGGGCGACCGTGCCCTCATTGTTCGCTGGACACGGGGGGGGGGGGGCGGGGGGTAGAATGGTCGTATGTTCTCGATCCTGAAAACGGATGTCTCTCCCCGGAAACGCCACCCGCCCCCCCCCCCACGCCCCGCAGCGCGACAAACGGCCGGTCCCGTTGCCGCAACGCCCCCTCCCACGTCGTTCCGGCCGGTCCCGACAGGACGTGTGCGCGGGGGTTGCCCTTTCCCCCGTGGGGAGGGCTGTACGGCCGTTCTAATACATCACCGGGTGTGTGCGCTATCAAAGCCCTCGGGGCCGTAAAGGGGATGACGGGTGCGGGGGGGGGGGGGGGCATCAGGGGCAGACCAGCCGTGACATATGGTGGACGGCCGGGACAAGGCGTGCAGGAACAGGGCACCTGGGCCTCACGCACACAGAAACACAGCGAGGCAGGCTATGGACGGCCTGTGGACAGAGGTGTGTGGACAGCAAAAACAGTCAAACGACCCCGGCAACAACCGGCACATCCTCAATACGCCAATTATTGGGCGCCGCTGACGCGCAAACGGCACACCATGCCACATCCAGCACAGCCCCAACATAACAACTACTGGGCTCCGCGAACGCAGAAACGACACCAGCAAGAGCACCGGCCGACAGAAAGTAGCGACCCGACGCAACATGCGAAGGGAAGAACGGGTGACTGTCCAGGGCCCGGTAAAGGAGCAACAACCCGACGGAATGTCACACAGGGGGGGTCCTGCACGGGGCGGGAACCGGGGGTGATCCAGCGGCGAGGGTAACATTGTGCCGGGGCGGTACCGAAGGGACAAGCGCGCCCCCTTCGGGGCCCCCGGCCCCCCCCCCCCCCAGTAGACCCCCCTCCTCCCCGACTCCTCCCCTTCAAATGTTTGAGGCTGACAGCCAAAATTCGGCCCCCCTTCGGCGGGGACCATAGGGGGACCCTGGGAGGAGGGGAGGGGGGTCCCAGCCAAACCTCCCTCCCCCCACCTTCAGACCACCCCTTCTAACACATCCCTGCACACACACACACACGCACACACACACACGCACGCACGCACGCACGCACGCACGCACGCACGCACGCACGCACGCACACACACACACACACACACGCACGCGCGCACGCGCACACGCACACGCACACGCACACGCACACGCACACGCACACGCACACGGCACGCACGCACGCACGCACGCACGCACACACACACACGCGCACGCACACACACACACACACACACACGCGCGCGCGCACGCGCACGCGCACACACACACACACACGCACGCGCACGCGCACGCACGCACGCACACACACACACACACACACACACACACACACACACACACACCGTCACGCCGGGTGGCACACACGGTGCGCAAGGGGACGGACATGCGGTACACACACTCCGGACATGGGGCGACGGGGTGGGGCGTGGGAGGGGCGCGCGACAGAGCGGACTGAGCGTAGGGAAGGGCAGGGCCGAAGGCCGATTCAAGTGCCGGACGTCTCTGTTGGGGGGTCGGGGGGCAGTGGGCCCGGCTGTGACCCCAATCCCGAGCGCTGGCGGGGGGATCACAAGAAGACAGCCCCTGTGGCCCGTGGGGCCGACGGCAATCAGAGGCTCCGCTTCCCAGGCCAAAGGACGTCAGGGCATGACTGGTCCTCCCGGCAAAAAGCCGATCATCCCCCCCCTCCCCGAGGGATGCCTTGGAATGGGGGGACGTACCCCCCCCTGTGTGACATACCCCCCCCCCCCCCCCCTCCAGGGCGCCCAGCCTATGCCCAGCCACTGGCTCCCTGGCGGTGAGTGCCAGCTTCGCCGGCATTTGTAACCGACAGTAACCGCCCCCCAACCGCTTCGGCAACCCCCTACAACTGCCAGTCTGACCGCTTCTGGGGCCGCCTCTGAGGCACCTTCCCTTCTAATGCACCCCCACCGCCCCTGCCACAGCCCCACACACCCTCGGCGGCACACCTCCGCAGCACAAAACCCCAGTGAATTGAGCCAGGCATAGCACCAGGCCTCCTCCGCATTTCATGCAGCAGGCCCCTCTCCTCCCCCGGCGTTGCTGAGCGCGGGTCTGGTCACAACTGCGGGTGGCAGGTGGATGAGAGGGTGTCATGCTGCACGTTGCAGTGTGGGGGCAGGGATGCATTGCCCCCCAGCCCCCTGCCCCTCCAGGGCGCCCAGCCTATGCCCAGCCACTGTCCCCCCAACGCCAAGTGCCAGCTTCAATGGCATTTGTAACCGACAGTACCCGCCCCCCAACCGCTTTGGCAACCTCCTCCGACCGCCAGTCTAACCGCTGCTGCGGCCGCCTCTGAGGTCCCTTCCCTTCTAATGCACCCTCGCTGGGGGCCCAGGGGCCCTATTCTCTCTGCACTGCGCCGCGCATCATGCGTCCGTCCTCGCACAGCCCAAGACCATCGTGCTGTCGAGGGAAGGGTACCGCAGCCTCCTGCATGGCCAGCCCAACTACCGGGACTTCCTCAAGTCGGTGATGATGAGCCGCACCATTTTGTATCTGGGGTTCAGTTTTACGGATGATTACCTCAACGAAGTCCGGTCTGACGTCATGTCAATGAAGACGTATGCCCCGCTCGCCGCCCACGCCCGCCCCCTCCGGCGGTTGCATGCGGTTGGAGGGGGCACGGAACGGACAGGCAGACCCAGGCCCGCCCCCTACCACTGGCGGTCCCCTGCCTGTTGCTGGCAGACGGCCCGGCTTTGGGGCAAGCTACACGAACAGAAGCAGATGCGACTGCCGGAAGTTGCTCCGCCGCAGGGCTTTTGACAACTCGGCACCCCTGGGGGGGTTGGGGGGGTCCCACACAGCCCCCCTTACCCGGAGCCTCCCCCCAAAAAGATTGGGCCACATTTTCTTTCGGGCCTTTGGCCAATCAAAAATTTTGTTTTTAGTTTAGGGAGCGCTTCCCCTCAGTGTCTGCGGCGCCTGCAGTGCGCAGTTTGGGTAATTATCCCAGAATACATTTGCAGGGCTCAGAAGTACCCAGTTTGGGTACGTTTAGCGGAACATTATCCGGGAAATGGGCCAAGGTAGGAAAAATGGGGGAAAATGGGGGTAAATGAGGGAAATTCAGATTGCTTGGTGGAAAAATGGGAAATTTAGGGGCTGAAAAGGCCAAAAATCAAGGTTTAGGTTGGCAACAAGGCTGTGGGGGGGGCGCATTGGTGAAAGCCCCCGAGGAAAAACGGGGGGAAATGGGGGAAAATGGGGGGAAATGGGGGGAAATGGGGGAAAATGGGGAGGAAATGGGGAGGAAATGGGGGGAAAGGGGAGCGGTTGCACCACCCAAGTTTCCCCCATTTTCCCCCATTTTCCCCCATTTTCCCCCATTTTCCCCCATTTTCCCCCATTTTCCCCCATTTTCCCCCATTTTCCCCCATTTTCCCCCATTTTTCCTTGCCATGGGTACATTGTGGGTACGTTTGTGGGTACAGTACCCGCCACCGGAGCCGGGTACTTCTGACCCCTGCATTTGGAACAGTGCCGCACACATACACACATTTTCTCATGACGTTGGCCACACATCGTTTTGTCTGCCGTGTTATTCACAACCGTCTGCCCCACGTTCGAGGCCCCTCGGGTTGGGGTGATGGGCTCCCACGCTTTGGAGAGGTTTCCATTTCCCTCCCCTTCTTGTTGGGCGATTCCCGGTTGCCCCTTCCCGACACAGACACATGAGTGACTGCTCCTCGGACGAGCCCGCACAGCGCGCGCAGTGTACACTAAATGCCCATCGGGTATGTCCGGAGGGGGGGGGGGGTGATGCGGCCGGCAGGAAGGCCTCAGACCGCCGGAGGGGGACGGATCAGCCGTGCTCCGATGGGGGCCTCAAGGGGGTGTACCACGGCGCTCCTCGAGGGCGGGGCACAGCCCAAGACCAACACCACCAAAGGTCCAGGACTGCTCCGGGGGGTACCACTGGGGCATCTGGAACCCCCCGGGGCCCCGGGGTACCGCCTCCTGCGGAGCTAATTGCCCTTTCCCGGCGGTGCGCAGGAAGCGTTCCCTTACACCAAAATTTTTCTTCTTCGTTTAGTCCAAAAACTTGCTTCGGCGCCTTGGGCGCCCCTAAGCAGCACCGCTTGGGGGGGGGGGGGGGCGGGGCTGGACACCCCCCCCCCTTCCCCCCCTAGACCCCCTCCCCCCCCCCGTTAACAAGGAGCCCTGCTCCACCATCGCTTTTCCAACGGACAATACCCGCTTTTGGGGCCGCTTTGGGGCACACCCCCCCTTGTCTTACCCGCTCAGGGGCAGCCCTCACGCGGGGCGGTGCACCCCACTGCCCAGCAGTGGCTCCTCCGGCTCCCTGGATGGTGGGGCTGGCCTGGCACTAGAGACAAGAGAGTCCGCTTCCTTACAGTGCAAGCCCCACGCACTCAGGCTGTCGCTTAAGGAGACCCCCCCCCCCCCGGTGGGTGGGTGGGTCAGAGGCCAAAACAAAGGTTGTGCCTACAATCGGCCTCAAATTTCCGGCCCCTTCAATAAATTTCATTGTTTGCCGGAGGAAAACTTTGCTGATGTGGGTGTGGGGGGGGGGGTCGGCCGGGGCTGGCCCACCCCCCCCCCCGCCCCCAGGGTCCTCAAGCAATCGCCTGCCCGCAATCTACACACAGACGGGCAGTCTGTGCATGAGGTGGCGGTGAGGAGGTGTCTCTCCCCTGCAGAGCCGGCCTGCTGCGCCATCTCATGGGGGTCCACGGGTACGCAGTCGATCCAACACGCGTCTTCACTGTGCAAATGCAACTTTACCCGGGGGTAGTCCGCAGACACTGTGCCCACGTTGTGGACGCGGACAGGTACTAATGAGGGAATCCAAACGGAATAGCCCCGGCTCAGGCCTACATTAGAACGGCCGACAACCGGAGGAGGACCCCCCCCCCCCCCCAGACCAAAGTGACCATCGTCGGAAAAAACGAAATTCACAATCGGGAAAATGTCGTCGGGCCATTTGTGGTACACAAACGTGCATGTGTTCTGTTTGTCACGCCTGTTCGTCTCGCTTCAATTGTGTGTGTGTGTGTGTGTGTGTGTGTGTGCGGTTCGGTGGTTGCACCCAACACAGGCTGTATTTTTTGGGCTGTCATGAACACGTACTGCTCCATGGGGTTTTTCTTGGTCTGTTGGTGAGTGCGGCACCAGGACCTGGTGCAGGTGAGGGCAAGGGAGGAATTCTGTATCACACTGAACCCACTGTCCGGGACTACACTTTGTCGTTCTCTATCAACAGACCGAAAGGCGTCTAGGGCTGCCCTGCAGGTCCTGAGTTTTCTTTCACCGCTTGTCTTGCTCTGTTCTTGTTCGCGGTGCTCATCATGTGTGTTTGATGGGCCTGACGAGCTCACTGCCTGTCCAGTGCCTGTGCTGCTCTCAGGCACAGCCCCGAAACCAAGAATTTGGCCTACGGGATCATCAACGACAAGAGCCAGTCGCACTGTCTGTACTATGACCAGCACGAGGGTGTGCGTGTGTGCGGGTGGTGCGTGGCATGAGGGTGCGCGCTTGTTCGGGGCAACGATGGGCGGCGGGAAAGGGGGGGGGCTGAAGGTGAAGGGGGGGGGGCATTTGCAGACACACAGACACACGCAAACACACACAATGCGAGAACGCCAACGTTTACCCACGCCCCGCAGTGACGGCAAAGCGCAGAGCAGAGCACTGTAGGAGGTCTTGTCAAGCCAACAATGGTGTGCACATGGAAGACATGTTCGCAACTCATGGAGGCGAGGTACCTTTCTGTGACACACACACACACACACACAAAACCAAATGGCCCCCACTACTGCGCAGGGGTGTATATCTCTCAGCTGGTTTTGGGAGAGGTGTAAACTAGGGGAGGCGGCGGTGTGCCACTTCAGCCCAACGTGCAAAGTGGGGAGCGGTGTGGCCATGATAGATGTACCCCCCCAACCCCCACCCCACCAGCCATCGTGGAAGGTGGATGTGTAACCCTGATGCAATGGAGCGGGCTGAGCTCCATTGGGCGGTGGTGGCTAAGTGGACTCCGGGCCAGGCCTTTTTTTTTTAGTGCCTTGCACACCCTCCCCCACGCGGGGTCACGTCAGTCACGACGGTCCCCTCACCGAATGGTGCGGTGACTGGAGTGACGACTGGAATATCTTACCGCATGCGAGCTCCCTCCCACCTTCTGGTGGGAGGTGAGGGGAGGGGGTGCAGATCTATATGTGTGTGACACGGCCCGGCAGCTCGCTGTCTTGTTTGTCCATTGCCGGCGTTTCAGCCCATGACTCTGGTTCTCTGTTCGTCTGCAGCGTGTCCCAGTATTGCGTGTATGACACTGACGATGTTGCCTCCCTTCTCACGCAAAACAAGGTACATCTCCACAACGTCTCACAGACCTTTTTTGCGAAATGTGCCTGGGGCCGCTTTTCGGCTCTTGGGAATGCCATGCACGCAGTGCGCACGCAGTGCGAAGTTTTGGATGTCGGCAAATACTCGAACCCTAGTTTTGGCCCCTTTTCACAAGTTTTTGGTTCCGTACCAGGGTTTTTTTGGCTTCCCAAGCATTTAGCATTTAGGCATATTTGAATTGTCAACCATTTCCCCCTAGAAGAGGCCCATCGACAAAGTGTACACAATCAACACGGCCCGGATCTCGACGTCGTCATTGCCGACACTGCAGCGAGCCTCGTATCCGTAGAGGCGGTTCAATTCGCCCTGCAGAGTACTCTTCCCGACAAATAGTACGTGCACCAAAACCTTGGTCGACTTCAAGGTGATTCTCGAACCGAGATGCTCAAGATCATCGACCGGTATGGCCACGTCCACAACTGCAGAGAAGTCAAAGTGGTCATCGTCGCTCGAAGGCTCTCGATCGCCGATACTCAATGGTGGCGAGTCGACACCAAGACCGGACAGTTCTTCTTCGACGATGCTGTTGGTTATAACTACAACCAGAAGTATCGATGGACACCTAGCCAACCCTATGGTATTGACACCTTTCAGTCTTCCCTCTAGTAAACAGGTGACAGGCATTCTTGGGTGAGTATCCTAGCCTCTGTGTGCGCAATATGCACGCAGTGCGCACGCAGTGCACACGCAGTGCGCACGCAGTGCAAACACTTAGCCCTTGACACGTTTTTCTTTCCCTCTTGTGAACTGCACGTGCTGCTTGTTGTGCTGACGTCTCGCCAACCAACACCACACACGTGACAGCTCACATGTCACCATACGGGGGGGGGGGGGGGGGTGGGATGGGGCGTGCCTGCGTTTTTCAAAAATCTGGGTGCCTCCTTCAGATGGGACCCCCCCCCTGGGGGAGGGCCAACAATCGGTTGGTGGTGCCGAGCGGAAGAGTCATCTTCCCGGCGCCGGAAATTTTTTCCCTCATGTTTTCCTTTGTGTTGGTCAGTCGGTGAGTGGATGGGTGCCTCTTGGGTTTCACCCCCCCTCCCCCGTGGGGATAGGTCAAGTGCTGTGCATGCCTTCCAAAAGGGGGCTGCCTCCCTTCCCATTCTGCCCCCCCCCCCATCCCCCATTGCTAAGAAAAGCCCTGCTCCGGGCAACCCACGGGTACCCCCCCCCCCCTTGTCGTTCCCCGGAGGGGCATGGGGGACCGTCACTTGGTGACCGTCCCCCAGGGGGTGGTGGGAGACCGTCTTCCCTGGGGTGGGGAACGACAAGGGGGGGGGGTACTAACCCCCAGTCCCGCGTAGAGACCTTGTCGGGCATCGGAGGAAGCGGGTCACGCCCTGCACGAGGCCGTGTACCCACACGGTGCTGCGGCTGCCCACAACGCTGGCCAGCCCCCCCCAAAACGCCCCCCTGCCCCTCGACGACGGAGACGAGAGGGAGGAGAGGGAGCGGCGGCGGGCCGGACGTGAGGGTGAGGCCGCGGGACGTTAGAGGGACCGCATCGGAGACGCGGCGGAAGTGAGGCACAGGCACGGCCCGGCGCCCCAAGTCTCGGACCGCACCGCCCTGTGACCGCGGGCTCAGGCGTGAAGATCTTGACTTGGCCCAGCGAAAAGTTCGGCTTTGGGGTCATGGACCGGTACCTCGACTCGATTCTGAACATGACCGACACGAGCGCGGCCCTCAGCGGCGCCAAAGTCATCCTCTTCTCGCCCCCGGACGACATGTCGGGGCAGCCCAGCAGCAGCCAAAACCTCATGAAGTCTGTGCCCCCTCTCCGCCGCAGTCCTACGCCCGAACGGTGCCGTCAGATTCGCACGACGGAAGAGGGGGTCCGGCCCGTCGGGGACCGAAAGCGCGGAGGGCGCCTCGCGGGCCCGCACCAGTTTCCCAACGCTGCCTGCCCCCGTCCGTTTTTTCGGTTGTTCGCAAAGCACTGCATTTCCCGGGGGTTTCGGACGGGGATAACTTCGTGGGACCATTTCGGCTTCAAGGAAGGGGGCAAAGTTTTCCCCTGGCGAAATTTAGGGTGTCGCAGGGCAGTGAAGATGCCAATGGCACTTGGGCAAGTGTTTGGAACAGCAGAGTCTTTCAGATGCCGTGAACTAACGCTGCCTTCGGTGGCGATTGGATTTGCAAACTTGTCTGCCTCTGAACGGAGCATGGCTTTGCACGTCAAGGGTGTCTGGTGTGCCTTTGCAGGTGTCCTTTGGCACATCTTGGGAGAGGGTAACAGCCAACCCATTCCCGGTAAACCCGCCGCAAAAGTAGTGCGTGGCGCGCGGGCGCAGGTGCTTCCCCCAAAGGCACGCACGTACGCACACCCGGAAGCATCCCCCGGCATACTCCCTCAGCCTTTATCCCCCATCCCCCCCCACCTCCCACCCCCCCCCCTCGTCTGGGTGTGGGCGTCGCCGGCGTTGGGACTGTGGGTCGTTGAAATCGTGCGTGGGATGTGTGGGCTGTCGTGTGTGTTCCCCTCGTGTTCGGATTGTTGTCCCTCTTCTCACGACGGGGGGTGGCTGGGTTGGTGATGGGGGGGGGATTTACAGAGAGGCAACGCCATGAGGGTTACCCATTACCCCCCCCCCCCCTTCTTCCAAGTAGACGCTCTTGGCCGGCGGTTTCCCACTGATTGCCCGCAATTTTAATGGCCCAAGTTTCGATCATGAAGCACCGGCTGCTACCCATCGCTGTCAGTCGGATGCCCTGCCTTCTCACGAAATGCCGTGCAGTGTTTGTCTCTGGCCCACTGCCGTTGTTGAGTGGCGCGGCGCTGTCGGTTGACGGACGTTGTGGATGAGGCGCACCAAAGCAGTTTTCTTTGTTTGTCCGACGGTCCTCCTTCACACGCCCGTGTCAGAGTCACCGTCGGCGGGGGTTTCCGAACGCAGCAGCTGCTGAACATGGGCCCCATGCATTTGTATTCCGAGGGGGAGGGTGGGGGTAGCACAAGGGAGTGGGTGCTTTGTCGTGGGTCGACTGAGGTGCAGGGTACGTGTGGTGTTGGGGCCCGAAGTGGGGCCAATGGCCAGTGAGCGAAGGGCGAGAACAGTGCTGCGGATCCCGGGGCCACGTCCAACGGATTGGGACCCGTGTGCAGTCAAGGATGCTGTGCATTGTGTGTACGTGCTCGGGTCGTGCCGTGGCGCTGGACAGACCGGGTTATGGTCATTTTAGTCGCCCGACCGGCCACGGCGGGGCCGAAAATTTCAAATCCGAAAGCAGCGTTTTCAGCTCCGATTCGAACAATTCCAATAATTTTGTGATTTCGAGCAAAAATAAAGGCGACAAGATTTTTTCGGGCCGCGCGCCCGCCCGGCCTTTTTCGGCCGATTTCTGGACCCCCGCCCGGCTGGACTGGGGGTACAGGTCCGTCGGGTGGTGACGTGCTGTGTTGACGAGTTGTGGCATCCCACGCCGCCATTTGCTTTGTCCAAAGAATGCGGGTTGAACTTGAGCGGGAGGAGAGGAAGTCGCAAGTGTTCCAGGTCATGCCCGAGGACTACTACCAGAAGTTCAAGGTGATCACTGCTGAGACTCTGGCAGAAGTGGAGCGCGAGCTGAAGATGAATGACTTCCTCCAGGTGCGGCACCTGTGGAGCAGTGTGCCTGATCGGGGGGGGGGGGGGCGTGTATGCTGTAAGTTGTGCATTTTTCTTTGCTGTTGGCATGTGTACAAAGAAAATCGCCACGTCGGACGACCTCCCGGATACCCCCAAAATACCGATGGTTCGCAAGTCGAGTTGACAAAAATATCTTTGGGATGTGCACAACGAATCCCACAGAGGCTGGCAAACGGACACTTCAAAATCGAACTTTTTTTGAAAAAAATTGCACACAATCCGGGGGTTAAAGTCGGGATACTTAATACAACAGTGGCGCGCCCGGCAAACACCCCCTCCCCCCCAGGACCCATGGCCTCGTGCCATCCCCCCCCCCCCTAAGACCCCCCTTTCTAATACTTCCCGGGGGGGGGGGGTTACCACGTGTCCACGTGCGTGCGGCATGGCCCTCCCTGATTTTCGAAACGCGGCTGCTCGCGCCGTACACTGCGGTCCGGTGGGTTTCAGAGGCCGGTCGTTCCGTGGCCCATCGCGCTGTCCCGCTTGTCGGACTGCGAGTGCGCTGCGCCGCCCAATTTGGCGGGCTTTCCGGCGGCGCGAAATGACCCATTGGACATGCCCGTCCTTCCGCACCGCACGTCTGCCGGAGGACGCGGCGCTGCATACCCGGCGCTACCACCACCTCCCAAGACGTTGGCGGACACTTGCGGACCCACTGGGGCTTGTGCTGATGTCTCTGGACGGCACGATGCGTATGCCTGGCAGGGGGTCGACGCGTTCTGATCTGTGTCATTGCACTGTGTGGGCGCATGTACGTAAGTAGGGGGTCTGTGTGCGTGCGCGCGCGCGCGCGCGTGCGCGTGCGTGCGACAGAACGAAGGCCGTCTGGGGCTGCCCTGCAGCGCCTGAAGACTTCACTTCGACCGCTCTTCTTGCTCTTTCCTGCGCCACGTATGCTGCACCGCACGTGCCTTCTCAGTCAGATTGAGTGCCGCCTGGCAGCAGTTTGTCCCGAGCCCCCTTCCCTCTCTGTGTGCGGGTGCGGGTGCGGGTGCGGGTGCGGGTGCAGGTGCGGGTGCGGGTGCGGGTGCGGGTGCGGGTGGGGGCTGCATCTTCGTATTTACGATTATGAGTGCCCAAAGCGTCTCCGTTCATGTCTGCCTCCTCGTCCGTAGTCGTGGGTCGTGACCTTTGCGGACGAGCCGTGGGACAGTATTCCGATGATGCACCGGGAGCTGATCAATTTCCTGTGGCATCCACACGCCAGGTCCGTTGTGTGCCCGGATGCTGCCCTGCGTCTGCCCACGTTGTGTTGATGCTCCAGCATGCGTGTGTACTGCACCCATGCCCAAAAGTCGCCCCGATGTCCCGTACCCCCCCCTCCCCCCCCCGAAGTAACAAGTGATGAGTGACACCACAGGAACCTGGCAAGAAACTGCCCTTGCACTGAGAGACCTGGTGTGAAACAAAAGGAAGCACAGTGCACGTTGGGCGGATGAAGCATCAACATCTGACGGTGTCCAGGCATTGGCTGTTAGTACGGCAATTCATGGGTCCTGCAAAACCCCAGTTCAATCGGCCACAGTTGAATGGGGCCAGCAAGAATGGGGCAAGTATTGTTGGACCCAGTTGCTTGTACTTGACCACTCTGGAGATGTGGAGGTTCGGGCAGGCAGGGGTTGGCGCGCCTTGCATTACCCTTGAGGCCCCCTGTACCCTGGGAAACCATGGACTTGACGTCGAGAGAGTCACAGCGACAGCGGCAGTGACATTGGCAGTGGGGCTTCAAGTGACAATGATGGTGACTGTAGGGTTTTGCATGTGCAAAGCCTGGGGTCTCGGATAATGGAAATCGGACAGGGCAATTGCGGTTTATTTAGTTGCATTGCCCCTGAAAGCAGGCCCGTTCACCGCAGTCTGAACATGGCTTGTGACATCACTGCACTCTGGACATTGCCTATGGTGTCGCTACTTCTTGGCATTGTAAATGATTGGTTGCCCCCTTGTCCAACCTGCATGATCAGTTTTATGGAAACCATCGGTGCGCACAGGGGGCCTTTGAGGGGTGGTTTGTTGTTGGTATGGCCCCAAGGCTGCACACAACTTCGAGGCACAGGGCTGCATAATCCCCTCATTCCATGACCAAAACCACAGATGCAGCCAGCAATAGGGCCCTTGATGCGGTCACCCCGAAGGCCAAGCATCCGCACGAGCCGCCGTGGCGGTGAGTGTTGGTGGCAAGAATTCCCAATCTTCTGTCGGTGAGTGCAGTGAGCTGATTTTCCAAAGGGGCGAACTGAGGGGACGATCTTCAACCTCTGGAAGGATGGGGACAATGGGACACACAACTCACATCCCATGTGCTATGCCCGCTCCCCCCCCCCCCCATTTTCCTCCATTTTTCTCCATCTTCCCCCATTACCCCCCATTTTCCTCCATTTTTCTCCATCTTCCCCCATTATCCCCCATTTTCCCTCCATTTTTCTCCACCTTCCCCCATTACCCCCCATTTTCCTCCATTTTTCTCCATCTTCCCCCATTACCCCCCATTTTCCTCCATTGTTCTCCATCTTCCCCCATTACCCCCCATTTTCCTCCATTTTTCTCCATCTTCCCCCATTACCCCCCATTTTCCTCCATTTTTCTCCATCTTCCCCCATTACCCCCCATTTTCCTCCATTTTTCTCCATCTTCCCCCATTACCCCCCATTTTCCTCCATTTTTCTCCATCTTCCCCCATTTGCCCCATTTTTCCAGACTCCTAAATCCCGGTTTCGGTGAGTTGGTGAGTTCAGTGGCGGTGAGCGCTGGTGCCTGAGGGGCAGACTCCCTCTCCCCATCTTTCTCAATGTCTTCTTGGCCAGGCTGAACACGGATGTGTACCCGCCGATGCTTTTGGTCTGGGGCTGGGACCGCCATTTGACAGCCACGTACGGCGCTGGAGGGCAGGCGGCCAAGCCCATGCCACTGAAGGTAGCGCTTGTGCACTCGTTGCGCGTTGCGAATCCGCACCATTTGCAGATTGCCATCCGCTGATTGCCCGCTAAGGGACACGGATGAACCCACCGGGAATCGTTAAGCCAACCCCCCTCCCCCCCCTTCGCTGCCACCAAAGGTTGGCACCACCAGTGCACTGCATTCCCGGGCGGTAGCCATTGTGCCCGCGGTGTTGCCCGTGAAGTGTGAGGTCAGGCGGTGCCCAACGCGCTGCCGTGGTTCGCTTGGGGGGGGGGGGGGGGGGGCGAGGGTTGTCTGATGTGTGCAGAGCATCGCGGCGGACCAACGTGTGTAGGCAGGATGCCTACAGCTGCAGTGTTGAGGACAGGCTCAGGCAAAGTTCTGATTATGATATGTGTGCCCCAAGCCAGATACACACACACACACACACACACACACACACACACACACACACACGTGCACACATGAAAACCCAGTCACCCCACCTGCAACACATGTGCCCTTCCAGTGTGCCATGTGCAAGGCAGGCCCTAAGAGCTACATGAGGCAGGGGTCTTCCCAGGCTTCTGGAACCCCCGGGCCCTGTGGTGCGATAGGTATGGTACAGAGCAGCTTCTGAACTTAGGGGGGGGGCGCACAGAAACACAGCGAGGCAGGCTATGGACGGCCTGTGGACAGAAGTGTGTGGACAGCAAAAACAGTCAAAAGACCCCGGCAACAACCAGCACATCCTCAACACGCCAATTATTGGGCGCCGCTGACACGCAAACGGCACATCCCGCCACATTCAGCACAGCCCCAGCACACCAACCACTGGGCTCCGCGAACGCGGAAACGACACCAGCAAGAGCACCGGCCGCAGCGGCCGACAGAAAGCAGCGACCCGACGCAACATGCGAAGGGAAGAACGGGTGACCGTCCAGGGCCCCGTAAAGGAGCAACAACCCGACGGAATGTCACACAGGGGGGGGGGAATGACTGAAGGGCAAGCCTTTTTCAGCGCTGCCAGGGGCGTGGACGCAGAGCAGACCGCTTGCTGCCGCTATGAGCAGTGGGACACACATTCTGCTCTCACACAACACCACCACCCGCCCCCCCTCCCCCGGCACACACTCTCCCCAGAACTGACCTCGGCCAACAAGCAAGTCATGCCCAAGACATTGCACTGGTAAGCGCTGGATAAGTGGATAATGATCTTCTGCCTGGGCTGCAGTCGAAAGCAGGCAGTCAAAGCACACCATCCCAATCTGAAGGCAGATACCCCACTGTTGGGCAGCACCCGGTCGCAGGCGCTCCACGAAAATGTGTGATGTGGCACGCTGGATGCTTCAGCTGCTTTGCCTTCATGCCTTTGTGTCCCAAACCCGCTGTTTTGAAGGCTGAGTTCATCTGAATATGGGCGGCCAATGAGGGTTTTGCGTGGCAAGAGTCTATCGTTTCGTCAATCAGATGAGGCAATGAACTTTGCAGACGCTGGGGTGTTGTGATTGCAGCAACTTTTTTGCACTACCGAAGGGTCGTTTGAGGGGTAACATGTCCTCGAGTGTCCTTTACTGAATCGCCTCTGCATCACTTGAAGACACCAGAGCGTGGCAAGCGAAAACCGCTTTTTGCCAAAAAAGGTCCAAGAAACCTGAAAGGACACAAAAACACTGTTTTCTGGCAATGAGAACCCGATGCGGCTTAACTTGCAGCGGATAGCACACAATGGCCTGGAGCGGAGGCCCAACACACAGCAGCTGTGCCGCAGTGCAGAGCACGGCCTGGGCCAGCAACGTGCACACACCCCAACCACAAACCCAAAAAGAAAACGGAAGCACACTGCAGCACCGCTGAGGAGCAGCAGCAAGCGGCCAGTGATGTGCCCGAGCAGTGCCACAGGGGCACCATGGCTCCCCCGCCCCCCTGCCCTTGTGCATGAAACCGGCTCCCAGGGTATTGGGGCCGCGGGGCCGCTCACTTGCCCATCCACCGGGACCATGAGACCGCTCCCCCCCCCCCCCCCCCCGGGCGGCTGCACTCCATTTGTGTGGCAGGCCCCACAGTCTTGGCAGGCGAACAACACCCCCCCCCCCAGGGATGCATTGGAAGGGGAGGAGCCCCCCCCCCCCCCCCCCCCTCCCGGGCGCCCAGCCTATGCCCAGCCACTGTCTCCCTGACGCCAAGTGCCGGCTTCAATGGCATTTGTAACCGACAGCAACCGCCCCCAACCGCTTTGGCGGCCTCCTCCAACCGCCTGTCTAACCGCTTCTGGGGCCGCCTCTGAGGTCCATTCCTTTCTAAGGCATCCCTGCCCCCCACCACCCAAACCCCATCCCCGTGGAAGAGGCTTTCGGCCTTTTTGGGTCGCAACGGCTGGGGCTGGGTCCAGGCCAGAGGCCCATTCTGCATCGCCACGCGCCGCCACATGCCCCGCAGATGCAGTACGAGTGCAACAACCACGTCCGCTTCTGCACGTGCCTGGACGAGATCCTCGCCAACTTCCGCCGGACTGCTGGACAGGATTTCAGTGAGGACGACTACTGATTGGCCGCAACGCATCTGCTGCATCGCGTGCCGTGGCATGTAACGATCTGGCGATGGTGTTGCACGGTGCAGAGTCGTCGCCGTGCGGTGCGTTGGGAGCCGCTGTCAAGCCTCCCATTCTAGACCGGACTTGCCACAGCGTCTCCCGGCTCAGACAGGATCCGATGGAGGAGGGTCCTACTGAGCCACACGCTGGACGCAGCACGTTCCTACTGAGTTCTGGTGGTGCAGGGGGTGGGTATTACTGAGCGGTCTTTGGTACGGGGCTGATCACCGAGCACCAATTGCCCTGCCAGACGCTAGTGGCATGTCTGTTCCAGGCCCACGTGCCGTGGGGTTCAGGTGGTGTGGTGCATGCGGAACCGATTTCTGGCAGCCCGTTTCCTGGATGCCATGCCGATTGCCTCAAATGGGGGGGAGGGGGGCTTTTGTTGCGTTGCCGATGGCACACGCCCTTCCCCTGCGGCCTGTCCCCACCACGTCCCCAAGTCACGTGTTGCTCCATCAGAAGTATGCCGCCCACGTCATGAGTCAAGCCCGGCCCCGTCTGAGCACGCGTGACCAGGCGGGCGCTGGTCTAGCGTGCACCGAGCGCCACCCCTCAAAAGGGCCGGCATTATCCAAAAACCCCTGCACTGTGCAACCCGTGCAACCCTCCTCCCCACCCCCCTCCCCCTAGCACGGCCCACACACAACACACACATGCGGGGGCGAACCCGCACACTCGTTTTCAAGGCATGAAGGTGGTCCAGCGAGGTACAGTCCCCTTGGGGGGGTGTCAGACGCGGTGCACGCGCGGTGCACACGCGGTGCGAATATTGGGGTTGTTGTGGGTAGAGGGGGAGCTAGGTGGGTCTTTGGCTTAAGCCAGTCTTGCGGTGGCTTAAGCCAATCTTGCGGTGGCTTAAGCCAGTCTGGCGGTGGCTTAAGCCAGTCCGGCGCCTGGCTTAAGCCGCGGTGCCGTGGCTGAAGCCGGAACTAAGCCACGGTGCCGCGCCTGTTTAGCCGCTGAAGTACCACGGGAGAAAAATGTGAATGGAGCAGAATTTAACAGAAAGTTTGCTGTAGGATGATTGATGCATTGATATTAAACTGTGAACAATTGAGTTGCAGCGCTTACACCTTTGAGTTCAAGATCTAACCAGAAATTGACACCATTGTTTGAACTTTTGCTCATACTTTCGTCAATTCAAAAATTGCGCAACCCCCCGCTTCGGTGTGTGTCATGTTGAGATTCATTGGAACTCCAATTTTTTCCTCATCCACTCAAGCCTTTGAGTTTCCATGATGTCTTGCTGAATCTTTGAGAGCGGTGTCCCCTTCACACCAGCCGCGATGACAAAGTTACTCAATCGCTTTGTGAACACGCGCTTCGCAGTGTGTAGGAATGGGTAACATTCAAGTCCTTCTTCTCGAACGGTTATTGTCTTGGGTTCCACCTTGCAATTAGCCTTTTAGCATTTCAAACATCTACTTTGAAGGTGCATTGGCCTGCCTAGATCATATGCCAAACAATCACGCCGTTGGTTCAAATGCATCTTGTGATCGCCTCCACATTTCACCTCAACATCGTATTGACCAGCTGGATCCCACACGTACACCATTTGAGCCAAATACAACAAAGGATCATTGCGAGTGTTGGTGGGCAAGTGAAAATTTGGTACGAGAAAATCGGGCTTCACCATCTTTTGCTTCTCACCAAGCTTTTCCCACGTCATCTTGTCGACTTGCTTTTGAAATTGCGGTGTTTGGTACTGCGGCCGTTGCATGGCCTCGGTTCCTACCCGTTGTCGCTTGATGGGCTCATCATTATCGGAGGACTCATACTCTACTTCTTCCTCCATGACTCCTTGACCCCATAGACCTTCCATATGGTCAAAATAGCAAACATACACCACATAACACGCACAAAATGCAAAAAAAAACGAATTCAAATAACTCCTTGTACATGCATAGTTCAGATGCCAAACTCGGTGTGTAGCATTGCCCAATGGTTGTTGTTGGGCCAAGCAATTCCGTATCCTGAGTTTACCAAGTTTGAAGATTACTGCATTCCGTGCCGTGGAATAATTAAAGAAATCATTCTGCAACATTGGGAGCGCTACAAAGACTTTGGCACATAGCATTGATGGGCGCGGACAAGTGTTTAGCGGACATGACATTCAAAAGAGCAAAATTCATCATCACCAAGCAAGGGAAACATTTTGCACCTCAATGGAAAGGAGTTTACGAAATACTCACTGAAGCAGGCATGGTCATTAGTTGGGCATTCACTCGAACACAAGCTACCCAAGTGTCACAAGCATGTAGGCTTAGTAATCATGGTGTTTCTTTCCTACATCTCTTCTTTTCATTCAACATTGTTTGATTCCTTGCATTAGGTGGAAGAAGTTGCCGCTCGCGAAAATGTGCAAAGCAATTTGGAATGGCACTCGGACAATTGTTGCCAAGAGAAGGACAAAATTCAAGAATTGTTTGCTAAAGGAGAAAAAACCGTGCAAGTGAAGCTCAACAAAGCCATGCAGTTTTTCAGTTCGTATTCGTTGCCAATGCCAAAAAAGTGAAAAACAAGGTGACTGCCACAGAGTATTTGCATTCCAAAAAGAAGTGTGTCTCACGACTCAAGTGGAATGATTCCGAGAAGCTATCCTTGCGCCTCACTTTCCCAAAGGTGACTCGCTAGACTTTCTTGCCATGGCTATTCTTGGGAATAATATTCTCAAGGCTAATGGTTGGTTTGAGGGTTTGCAGTATGAGTTGAATCCCCGTGATCATGTGGCACTCAAGAACCACAATGATTATCGGAACAAGAAACAGTCACAGCAAGCCACTCAACCTCCACCTCCTCCTAACCCTACACCATCATCGACACAAGCTTCCACACGAGGTTCCGATTACATGATGTTGATGATACAGCAGGTTGATACTTATTTGGCTCGCATGTGGTGAACCATTGTCGCCAGGTGAGTTGGATCAGTGTATACAGCTTCTGCAATGGCGTGCTCAAGTGTCCAACAAGTAAGGACGACTCGAATTTCATCTTTGAGTTTTATGTGCTATGTCTTCACGGGTAGGGTTTGCCTGTGTAGGGTTGGGTTTGCCACTACTCAGGTCCGAGACAAGTGAGAAAAACCCTCCCCCATCCCCCCCAAGATATACCCCTATGAGGGTTTTTCCTTCCACCACCTTTAGGATACCCACCTAGCTCCCCCGGTACTACTGTTGTTGTGTGGACCGTTTCAGCTAATTTAGAGGCTATGTGCTGTTGATGCCTATGCTTTTGCCCAAAACTTTACCTGACGCTGCAAAAGGAATTTGGGCAGTGTAGCCACATGCACAATCGGGATCGGTGCACAATGATTTGTCATCCTTCAGCCTGTTGCTGCACCGGTTGGATGTGAGCTCACCCAAGGGGGCCCTCACCCCCTGCCACAACTCTTCCCCAGCAACCTCCACCAAGGGACAGTATCTACAAGGGCATCAAAGGTAGACCATTTCCGGGAGAAGTTGTTCAAATACCTGACGCGGTGCGCGCACGGCGTACAAACCCCCTCCTGCGGTGGAGTTCCCTTCCGCCCTCGCCACCGCACCCGGAACACCACATTTTCTGACCATAGTACCGCTGCCGTCGTGCACACTGACTGCACTGGGCCACCAAACGGCAGTGCTACCCCTTGTGAACGTGATATCCGCTGCAGATGCCCCCGCATTCCTTATCCAGACTCACATGCGCAGATGCACACGGGCCGTGTGCACACAGGTATGTCAAGCATCCCTCCATCGCTGCTGAAGCGAGACCCTGACCTGTACAGATCCATGTCCCTTCTGTCACACTGCCCAGCACGTTGAATCAAAGGCCTGCTGACGTCGATCCCCGCTTGTGGGCCTGCCGGAGCTCGGCACCGAGCAAGTGCCCAAATCAGACCCCCCCTCCATCCGCGGACAACCGTCCTCCTTCATTCGTGTGCGCAGCAATTCGACCCACATCGGCAGCTGCGTACGGGTGTCTGTGGCAGTCTCAGCGCAGCTGTGGCGGACCTGGTCTGCTCCGCCTTTGCGTTCCAAGTGTTTTCGGCCTGAGGACACACATGTCTTGGGCAAGCAGCGATGTAGCAGCAGGGGAGATAGCATGTACCCCAAACACTGTACTTACCGCATCCAATTGTATCCCAAGCCCCAGAAGTGTGTACCCCATGCGTGTCCCAACTTCTCAGGCATGTGTATCACGTGGGTGTCCCAGCTTTTTCTTCGTTTTTAGTCCCACATGCTCCGCTTCCCAGTCCTTCCTTCCCTTGCGGCGCTTCCCCGGGCACGAGGAAGCAATTATCTTTGGAGCCGCATCGTACAGCCCCCCCTGCACAGGGACTGGGGGCATGTTAATACGGCACAGGCCTTTGCTTAGTGGCTGGTTGATACTATACCGGGGGGGGGGGGGGGTCAGAGGCCAAAAAAAAGTTTGTGTACCTAAAATCGACCTCCAAGTTCGGGCCCCTTTGATAAATTTCATTTTTTTCCTGAGGAAAAATTTTCTGATGTAGGTGGGTGGGTCAGCCAAAATCTCGGGGGGCCAATTTGACCCCCCCCCCCCAATATCACAAGCAAAGGCCTGATACGGTGTGTCGCGTGGGGGATGGCCAAGATCTGGTTCCTTTTTTCTCATGTCTCCCCCGAGGGTCCGGCGCGTGTGTCCCGTAATGTCCGGGCCACGCACCATCTCCACCTCCGCAATGCAGTCCACCAACACGGGCCACGGCGGTGGACGTTTCTCCAACACCGGCTGCTCCTCCGCCAGCGCTTTCCGATCTGCCGCCAGGCGAGAGCGATTTCCAAGGCCCCTTTCCCCCGGGTACCGAGTGCCAAGGCGCAGCGGACGGCCTCCTTGTCTTGCCCCCCACCCCCAAACCAGCGCTTGCACAAACCAGCGCCCGCAGAGGGTCTGAGGGGCACGTCCCACACCGTCCAGAGGGTCCGTGCAAAGGGCCTCCCACGCCTCCAAATGAGCTGTTGGCTCAAATGGGTCGCCGCTCTGTAAAGAAGGCCCTTGGCCGGACGCACAGCACCGCCGCGCAGTGCCTTCCCGTCCCTTGCCCAGAGCCCTGTGCCGATGTCCACCACCCGCCCCCCCTCCGGCGGTGTTGACGTAGGCTCCGCCGAGGGAACGGCGGCGCTTGCGGGCCCCTGTGGCATGTGCATTGGGATGCCCTTTGCCCCCGTGTCGGATTCGTGAAACTGCACGGCACTGGGCCGTTTTACGGGCGAAAGTTTCTCAATGACCGACAACGCTCAGAGCGACGGCAGTCAGCAGCAGTTGACCGTCGCGGGCCCTTGTTGGGGCACAGCAGTCCGCTTTTTTGTCTGCGTCCGGAGCTGTGGTGCGGCACCGCCGTCGGGGGAGAGTGCCAAAGGGCCCCGGCCCCCACGAGGGATCAGCGCCGTGCGGGCGGAAATCTGGGCCCAAATGCGCCCCCAACGCACCTTCGCGGATGCGGCCATGAAAATCAAGGGGGAGGGGCCCGCGAAGTGGTACGGCCTGGCCAGCGTGTGCCGGCCCACGGGAACAGTGCATACGGCGGCAGCGATTCGCATGAGGCCCTGCCTGGAACAGGCGGGATGCGGCGGGTCTCGAAGGCTGAAACCACAAGGCACGCCGGTGCTCACACGCCTCGTCTTGTGCCGATGTGGTGGCCCGCCTTTGCAAGCCCCCCCCCCCCCTCCCCCTCAACGCTGTGATGTGGTTGGCATTCTGTTGCCCAGCAGATCTTTAGTGAGCCGATGACGAAGCGGCTGCAACCGTTTGCAAGCGGAGGCATGCGCACGTCATGACTCTTGTGCCTGTTGCACGAGCATCAAGTGTGCGTGTCCCAATTGGGGCCAGGCAATTGGGGGCGTTGTGCGCCTCGCTCTTGACCAATGCCAAGCCAGACGTCACACAAGACGGTCCTGGAGCTCATGGGTCGTCACTGTAGCGCGGGGGAGGGGGCTATCCCGAAGAATGGTGCCACACCCTCCCCCGTGCTCGAGCGCGGTCTTGTGTACGCAGGACGACCCCATGTGGCCGTCATTTTTGGAACCGCTCGTTTTGTGGCCCAGAGTGCATAGTCACACAAATGTGAACCCCGTCAGCAGTGCAGCACAAAGCCCTCTCCCCCCTGCCTCCGCCACGCAGCTCTGTGCAGGACCTGTGGCCGCTGTGTGTTGTGCGCATTGTGAATGGCGTCTGCAAATGAATGGCTGTCACACGGCGTCAGCCTTTATTCGCCCCCGGAGGGTCAGGAACGGCTGCCGGCCATGCGTTTGGGTCCGCTCTGTCCACCTGTTCCGATCTCGGTGGACTGGGCTCAGGATACAAGTCTCAAATCTTTACGGTTCGGGGTTATGGAATGCACGGTTTCCATCCAAAGTCCGTTGTCCAAAGTCCTGTGTGTCACTGTCCGTCAGAAAGGCGCCTAGCCTCCATGACTTTACTTTGATGTTGGCCTGACGAGCTGTTTTGACGATCACTGCCGTGCTATCGCTGTGCGCTTGATCTCACCTCACGTAGTGTGTGTGTGTGTGTGTGTGTGTGTGTTCCAGCCGCTACAACGGTCTACTTCAGAGAGGTGCCGAGTCGCCGATGGTCATTTTTCTTTGACCGTCGGCGGCCTGACGAGATTCTACCTTCGACCAGTGCCTGCCCTGCTTCTGCTTGTGCTGGGATTTGGTCGCTTTGCGTCATCTACGTGTGTGTGTTTGTGTGTGTGTGTTTGATCGGCTTGACGAGCTCACTGCCTGACCAGTGTCCGTGCTGCTCGTCCCCTGCTGGTGCCTGTCGCTCAACCCCCCCGGTCCAAGCTACACTACCATGTGACGTTCTGTCGGGTGTCACTGAGGGTCCGCAGGGTGACATGGTCGCTGTATGGCCCAGCTACACGACCCCAAAAACGCGTTTTATCTTCCTTCAGTACCACTGTTGGTGCACTCACCAAAGGTCACTGTTGTTGTGGAATCCTCCCGCTGCGCTGCATGTGGACTGCGTGTGTCAGTTCAGTTGTGGGTTCCCCTCCATTCCCAAGCCACACAATCCAACAGATCAGGCATGTCCCGCAAAGATGTCCCGTGCGAGAGATACCGATATTTCTGAGGGGTAGGCCACGCCTTGTCTAAGCCACACCCGCCGGAGGGGCTGCATTATTTTGGGGCCTGGGTGTAGCTTGGACTCGGGGTGCGGGGGTACATCCGTTGTGCGCGTGTGTGTGGCTCTCTCTCTCTCTCTCTCTCTCTCTCTCTCTCTCTGTGGGTGTGTGTGTGTGTGTGTGTGTGTATGTGTGTGTGTGTGTGTGTGTGTCTGCGCACGCCAGAGACTGGCTGGGTTGGCAGTCGACTGATGGCGGTAGATGGAGGCCATCAATGCTTAACTGACAGCGGTTGGCGGCAGGTGTTTGATTAATCGACTGCAGTCAGTGGTCAACCGACGCATTCATCATTCTAACCGAGTGCAATTTTGTTTTGCCTTCTCATCAAAGACAACCCTATTTCTATTTTCCGTTTTGTCATCGCTAGGGAACGAACATCCTTCATATTGTCGCGTCTGTCCCACAGTGGACTGTTTAACCCGTTCATTGTCAGTTATGGAAGGGAAGCGATAGTTGTATGTCCATGTCATCGTGTATATCGTGTATGTTTAGGTATGATGCAGTGTGACAACAGGTCACTGGACCGAGTTCTTGATGGCCGTCCCTCAATGCTGCACCAATCTAACACAAAGGAAGTTGCCAAGGGCTGGATCCATACCATCAGGGGTGGTCATAATGGTAGGAATTAGCTGTATGTGCCATCATCACTGCAGAAGCGTTGCACACATGCCGTGCGCAGGGGATCTGTTTCAACACTGTTTCAATGTCGCACTCTTTTCATATTCGTATGCCCGGTGTCCCATGCCATGTATGCGTTGTCTTTTTTTGGTAGTAAGGCAAGTGACTAGCAAGTTATGGGGATTTTCAATGGCCCTAGGCTTTTCGCATTTCAATTGAACGGCTGGATCCAAATGCACGGGGAGGCAAGAACGATTCTCTTCTGTAATGTGCAACAGCAACCACTGAAACCCAAAACCCCCAGTAGCTTCAGGAAAACTAGGGTTTGGGTAGTCGTCAACATAGGGCCCCCCATAGAAGTGTGCCGCACTGCGTGCACTGTGTGCGCATTGTGTGGACAGCATTGCCCATGTGTGCACCATATCTGTCCCTGCAATGAATCGGGTGTCTTGGGAGGGTACATATCTCTGCGGATGTTGGTTTTCCCCAATTCTTGCAGTAGTGCGTCAGGGTATCCATTTGGGACGGGGCCAGACTGCGTTCGCAAACTCAATGCTCAAGTGCTACTCGGACTAGGAGGTGATGGTGGGTGGCACCATATCACCATTTGACTGGTTGTAGGTGACAGTAATGCCTGCAAGAAGCTATGAAAGGGAAATGGTTGATGCTGTAAGGGGACAAAGTGCAGTATCTGCAATGGTCATACCTTTTACAACTTGGAAACACATGCACTTCCCTGTCCAATAGGTGGGCAGGGCTATGGAATAACCCCAATACATGCACCGTGCGCGCACCATGTACAGCTCTCTCTCAAAGTGAGACAAATTTTGGTACGGGAATGCGCTCCCTGTGGTTCCGAACCTCAAGACCTTGATGTCGAAGAAGATCACCAGCCATTGACAAGGCATCAAGAATTAACAACAACCATGACGAAGCCACCAAGAGTGAGCGGCAACCACCCAAAAGCCACCAACAACGAACACAACCAAATGACAAACATCCAAAAGTTTTCAAGAATAAATAGCAAGCATCCAGGAGCCCCCAAGCATTTTCAACAAGCACGCCCCCAGGTTGCACTATTTTTAGGGGTTCCAAGGATTGACCATTTCCCCATAGTTTGTTCCAACATGTTACGTGGTGCGGCGCACGTACCACCTCTAAGGACAGTCGGAAAGAAGTCCCAACCCCGCGCAGCCCCCCGCATGGGACCAGCAGCAACAGCAGCATAGGAAGGGAGTGACCCCTGACCAGGATGCATGCATAACCCTGTAGAGCCCAGAACACCAGTAGGGCTGGCGGAAGCAGTGTGGAGGGATGAGCTTGAGCTCACAAATCGCACTGCGGAAGCGCCAAACACTGACATGATGGACAGTAGGCATTGAGGCCGTGGGGCAGGTGCAGCCCAAGCCTCATGCGGACAATGCAACCTGACCATTCGAGGCCGCAACCCCCCCCCCCCCCCCCCACACACACCCACACCCCCTAACCCCCGGTACCTCTTCGGCCCCTCTGCGCCTCCTCCCTCGCTTCGCTTGCTCGAGACCCACCCCAGTGTGCCTTCCTCACTCACTTCACTTGCTCGAGACCTGCACCTATGCACCTTCCTCGCTTGCTCGAGAGACATGCACATGTGCGCGGGTAAACAATTTTAGCACACCTTTTGGTGGGGGGGGGGGGGATGGGGCCTTTGGCACCCTTCCCAAATATTGGTGCGTCGCATCCACAACATGCCGACGGTGTCTACAAATAGCAGACTGCATCTACATGTGGTAGACTGCATCTACAGACTACAGACCGCATTCTTGTCTTCACAGGTAAATGCCCCATCTCCTGTACCCCCCACACCCTGGAGGGGGAAGGCGACTTCATACCGTATATGCCTCTAACACCACCCCTTCTGTACCGCGCAGCAATATAGCGACACCAGTGGGTACAGAGCTCTGTTGTGTGCAAATGTGAAATGAGATTTTTACACCCTTGCATGATCCCCATCATCCTAATCCAATATCCAACCACAAAGGACAAGAAGGGGTGAGTGTGGGTACAAATCGGGTGAAAGGGGGTGAGAGGGGGCGAAAAGTGCATAGTTCGCGCTGTGTGCCCCGAACATGGCTTCATAACAATTGTGTGTCAACTTCATCGACCAAACCCCTAACAACCACCAAACACCCTTTCTATAGCCCCCTCCCGCACAGTTTCGTATCACACAGATGCCATCAATAATTAAAGTAATTTTCCACCCCGTCATCTACAACCTCGTTTCTGACAGATTTTCCCCCTGCCCAAATGTGGCATTAAGATAGCAATCGCTTTTCTTGCCAGCTTCGTGCTAAAACGCAGTCCTGGTTTGGGGTAGCAAGGTGGCCAATCGATGAGAGAGTGCTGATACTGCATGGTTGAAGCCCTAAGGAGGTTGCTGTGCTATGCCCAATTTTTGGAGTAAGACTAGCGGGTGTATGCCAAATCTTTCCTCTTCAGAGAGGTCCTTTTTGCTATCCAACAGTGTTACCAATGAGGTTGCATGATTGACTCCTTGCACAATAAGAGCACAAAAAAAATAAGCTTTTCTTTTTATCAAATGATCGTGGAACTGTTCCCAGTTAGGCAAGTTAAAGATCTGATTTCTGCCCCAAGTAGTGTGGAATTGAGCATGCAGCGTATGGGGTTTGGTTTGCAGAAGTGGAGGACAGAAGTACGCAATTGGGAGTGCTGGCTCGTTAACTCCAGTCCATTATGTGGGCTGAGCTCTAAGGGGCTCTCAGGGCGTTACCATTGAAGCGCCTGGGTAGACACCTCCATATCATCATGGATTCATAACTGGGGTAACTGTGTAAGTGTGCAAAATGGGACAGGCATGGTTGAGTGGGTTCTGGGGGGGCGGGGGGGGGGGGCATGGCACATGTGGACCTGTGGACTGATCTATCAGCGGCAGTTGTTGGGGAACAGCACGCCCTTTCAGTGGCTTTCCTACCATGTGGGTGTATAGGGCAATGAGCAGGCAGATGTGAGGGCAGGGCAAGAGGCGAAGGTATCGGGAGGGAACATGAGGAGGTGGGAGGTGGCTGACATTTGCTGACTTGGGGTAGGAAGAGATGTTAAACGACTCTCGGGCCAGAAGTGGAGTTTTAATACTGAGCCACACTGACGGTACAGGGGACAGTGGTAGTGCATCAGTGATGGACAGGTGGGCCCTGATGGTGACATGACAATAGCAGTGACAGTACCCCCCCTCCCCCTTGTACTATTTAGGCTCGAGGTTGTGGCCGACAAAACATGGCTTAATGAAGGAATCAACCCTGTGAGGTTCGACAGACTGTACATACACCAAAGCTCATGATGAACACAGTGTATTCTCAGTGGAACTGCCGAACGTTGCTGCATATGCATACCAGGACGTGCATGTGTGGAGCGCTCTGTTGACCTGCATGCAGCCCCTTGTAATAGCTACGCCCTTGTCGAAGCTACAGCGGGCGTAGGGACCGTATTAATTTTGTACCTAATTTGATTCGGTACAAATGTGGTGCAGTCACATAAGACATGGGTTTGGTGACAAATTTGCCAGTTACATAGGGTCATGGACACATTTGTTATGAGTGTTTACCCACTTGAACCCACATAGCTCTGATTTTGGGGATATCTGTGCATTATATTCCCCCTTCTTGCACCAGCTTACCATGCATGTGGTACGCGCAGGCTATGGCCTTGTCTAAGCTACAGTAGGCGTAGGGACCATATTAATTTGGGACTTTTCCAGAGCTATTACAGGGGGGGGGGGTTAACAGAAGTCTGCAACCAAGCAAACAGGCACGGATGTCCTGACCAGCTCTCATCGAACCGGTCTAAGCAACATTTGAGAGCCCAATGGGCAAAAGCAAGGCAACATTCGGTGCTGGTTCGGTGCAATGATTTCACTACCTGTGTCACGGGGGCATTCGGTAGCTCAGTATCCGTTGCAGAATGCCCTGCAGCAATGCAGACCCCACCTTCCCCCACTCCAACCACTGACCTGTCCACTCAGCACCTGCAGATGCCTCATTGGCGTCATCATTGATACCACACCCTGACCCAAGTATCCCCATCTCCAGAGAATCCCAGGCAATGGAAGGACTCTGGCTTCTGCTTGGTCAACACACCGGAGTAACCGGGGGGGGGGGGGGATTTCGCCAGGGGAAAATTTCGCCACCCTTGAAATCCCCAGAGCTCCAAGCAAGCATGTGCCTCACAAAAGGTCTCACAAAAGGTCTTTTAATTTTCGACAGAAAATTTTTTCCCTCGGTCTGTATATGCACCTTAAGGGCACATCAGATACAGACATTACTCTAGTGGTCATGAATGCACAGGCGTTGGTTCAAATCAAGGTTAAGCAATAATGAAGGATGGAAATGTTGAGCCAAATTTTCGCCAGGGGAAAATTTCGCCACCTTTCGTGACGGCGAAATTCCCCGCAAAATTATCCCCTGGCGAAATGCCCCCTCCCCCTGTACAGACTGCAGGCTGAACAGGAAAAGTTTTCTTTGAGACTGGAAGCCTAAACGAAGCGGTGGGTCGCCTACGGACAACAAGAACGGCTAAGACACCACACGAGCCAAATGTTCTTGGCTTGCATCGCACTGGGAAAGACAATATACCATGCACACAGAGAGAGGCTTCATCAAATATGGAGAAATGACAGTGCAGGTCCCAGGATGCTGGTGTGGATTGGATCTGCTCTTAAGCAATAGCACTTGGTTGCAGGATTTGTTTGTGGTGTCTAGCCCCCCCCCCCCACCCCAGGGTCAAGCGGTTGAGAAGGAGCCCGTGCCCACACCATCTCACAGCAGACCCGCATGAAGTGCTGCACCCGTCCCTCTATTGGGGGTGGGGGAGTGCTGGTACTACAAGGGCGCAGCTCTGCAGCGCTTGCCCGCCACCTGCAGCTGCAGTGCGGCTGGGTGGTGAAGCGTTTGAGCGCCGGGAGCCGCTACCTCGCCGTCGGTAACGAGCGGATCCCAACGGTGGCGCAGCTACAAGACCCCAAGAGGCAGGTGGTTACCTCATGCCGCCTGCCTCCCTTCGATGCCTGAGTCGCAGCTCCGGTGACACACCCGCACGGCCCCCAAGGTAGTACGGGTCATAGGCGTTTGACACTTACCCAAGTGCCCACTCAACTCCTCCCGTGTGGTGGCCACCAAAAAGGGGAGGTTGTTACAGAGGGTATATTTGCCCGGCGGCGCGCCGGGCATCCAAATCAATCTTCCGTCCATCTATCCCAATGCTATACCACCAAATATTACTCCCTTCTCCAGCCTAGGAACCCTCAGCACGAATGACACAACACAGGGGGAAAAGTGGGAAAAGAGGGAAACCCCAGCTCAAAATCAAAGAATCCACCTCCTGTGTGACGGACCACTCACGTGGCCACAGCGAAGAGTGGGGAAACTTTGCCCGGCGCGCTAACGTACTCTCACAACCCCAACATACGCACCACGCCTGCTAACCCCCCCCCCCCCCCTTGGCGCTGTGAATGCACACGTTCGCCCTGCAAGCAACATGGGGCCGATCCACATGGCTCAGATGGCGGCTCCTGCGCAATGCCTGCCGGTGTTCAGTGCAGCAGGGAACACAGACGCAGCGGCCTCCCGGTGCAAGTCAAAGCGCCGACGCACATCCAAAACGGATGGACATTCCGCAAAGGGCAGCGTTGGTGGATGACACGCCGCGCTGCCACAGCCGTTGGTGCCGCAATGGCGTGTCCACAAATGGGTCTCCACACCAAAAGTCAAGCGCCCTTTCCGCTCAAAATTTGAGGAGGATGTGCCACAGTCTTGCAGACAGGCACCCGCACACTCCGGCGCTGATCATAAGTGACCCCCAAGGAACGGGAGGAAAAGCCGACGTGCACAACCCTGGCCCTCGCACAGGCACATCCAAAAGGGGAGGCAAGTGCGCCGCAGGCGCACTGTGAAGATCCTTTGGACAAAAACGGCCTCATTTCCCCAGGACATGACAGTAGCAGGCATACACATGCAAATGTGGTGAATCTCGAGGGCCTCTGTACCCGTGTGCGCAAGTTTCGGCGTGTCTGTGTACAGTGTTGGTGTTGCAATTGCCCTTTTTTTCGGAAGGGGGGGGGGGTACTGGACGCGGTGTGCCATGCGGTGTGGAATCAAGGTACGGCGAGCCCCAGGCTGGCATTTTTGTTTTGGGCACAGAGTTGCATCCACCAATTGCATCGCCTGTGGGACCTCTGAGAGTACGCTAGCGCGCCGGGCACGCCCGGCCAAGTTTTCTCCTATTTTCCCCTAGTGCTCGGCCATGATGGGGCCTACAGGGGTAGGGCACACGTGATCGTCCCATTTGTTGGGCGAAAAAATGGGAATTTAATTGATCGTCAGCAGTCATACAATGTGCTTGTGCTAGAGGAGGGAGTGGTGTTTGGGGGTAAAGCATTGTGATAGATGGCCGGAACATTGATTTGGATGCCGGGCACACCGGGCAAACGTACTCTCTGTGCCAAGAGCCCCCACGCCCCAGTTTTTTCCGGGACAGTCACAGCGCCCTCCAGAGGCCTCCAAGGGACAACATTTTGAGGGCCTGCGAGGGCGAGGCCATTGAGGCCGGTGTTGGTCCAAAGCCGGCCCAGTGCAGTGCCGATATGCCCTCGAGGTCTCACAGCTGCACCCAGAGTCCCCCGGGCGGATCCGAACGCCCAAACCGGCGTGTTCCGTGCACGGCCCTCACCAGATGCATGGCAGACTCAAGGGACAACGTGGGGGGCCAAGGCGTGCAATGCCGCTCCAGGAGGTCCGATTCGGCCCTCTGCAAAAAAGGGCTGGGCCGCTCCACCGCAACACAGCGCACAGCCCCCACATCATTTCCGACCACTGCAATGCACACCCCCCACACCCCAGTCTCCTGGCACCACACGGTTTCCTGTTGGGGGCAGATGGCCAACCCCCCCCCAAAAATCATCCACGGGCTCCGTTGACACAACCAAACCACGTTCGGACACACAGAGGGTCAGAACGAGCAGTGGTGAGAGGCCAATAGGCACCGCCAAAGGCAAACAACCTAATACCGAGGCCTTGTGCCAACCCCCCCCCCCTCCTTGGTTGGTTGTGGTGAGCACCTCCCAGCCTGGGGTCTTCGTGATGACGGCATACCGGGCACTGATCAGGCCATGAGGGGAGGACGCCATGGGCAGAGGTCACATTTTGGATTCCCACCCAGGCAGGTAGATGCCCAGGGCAGTGCGGATGCCGGCAGTAGTGCGGATGCGTGCTTGTCATAGCAAAAGGTTCAAGGGCGGGAGGCCAATAGGCGCCGCCACGGGCTAACAGAGCCAACCACCAAGGCCTTGCCCCCCCCCCCCCCCCCCTTGTAACCCCCCCCCATGGGGGGGACCATCACTTTGACAAAACAACAGGAAATACCAGGCAATACTAGGCGCTGCAAAAAAACTGTCCTTTAGGTCATATTGGCATTGCTGCAGTTTTAGGGGGAGTGTTAGCACGCCGGGCGCGCGCTGGGCATCTTTTTTGACCCGTGTCCCACCGGTGACCTTTTAGGAAGTGCACTGAGGGGCGCACAAAAGGGAGGACAAGAAGACAGAGGATGAGATTTTGGAGTACCTTCTTGCTGTGTCTAAGAATTTGGCACAACCTTTGCACCCCGTTTATGACGATGGCAAGGGTGGTGGTGTCCAGTGGTGGGTGAAACGGTGTAAGTCCAACAGTGTGTGTACCTAGGTTGCACGGATGGGTGCGGATGCAGATACCTAGGAGGAATTTTGGATGAAGTAGTGTACTTTTTGAAATCTGCAGGAAAAGGCCATTTCAAGCGTACATTGACAGCACCCTTTGGTGTTTGCGTCTGCAAGAAATCGGACACCAAAGTTAGCAATGCACGCAACGATGTGGTGCACATTTCATCGATGTTTATTCCAAATTGCTGTCGTTGTTGCCAAGGGTAGGGACCCCGTTGGGGCAGACATCATGTTTATTGTTCGGAACGTATTTGTTAGCTTTTGCCAATCTTGCGGCTTGCCACCCGATCCAAAAAAATGGAATGAAAAGTGGTGTCCAGTGGCTCCTGGTGCCCCGCGGACACCCGAACCCCTTGGCACTGCCTCGACACTCCTTTGGTCTTGGAGGGGCATCGGGTGGAGGAGGGAGGGGGGCAACCACGGTGAGTGTACCCCCCGCCCCCCTTACAACCCCCCCCCCCTCCCCCCAATGTCACACCGGTCCCCCCAAGGGATTGCACAATGGTAGCACTAAGGGGGAGTGTTTGCCCGGCGTGCGCCCGGTGCGTGCCCGGTGCGCTACTTTTCTATTAATTATCCCGACTTTAGCCCCAGATTTACCCTCTCATGGAGCTACTCAATGCGTGCCCTAAAATAGAAAACGGGGACAATGGTTGAAAGGATTCAACCTGTCGGCCCATCGAATCTCTTGAACAACATGGTTCAGGTATTCGCGAACACGCGCAACACTTCGCAGCCAAGCAACCTCCGAACACCCTTCGGTGCGAGACATGAAAGCACCGCTCTTTGCAGGTGGGGTGTGCTTAATCCAAAAAAAATTGAAACAATGACTCACGGTCGAGGAGCTCGGGGACATTTTGCCTCGCTGCAGAGCAGCGAGGCAAAACAATGCACTGTGAGTTGTAGCTATGACCATATGCCTGTGTCACAGGGGTATATGCGAGCTCAGTATCCGTTGCTCAATGGCCCCATGGGACAACATGTTTCTTGGTTAGAGCAAAACTTGCAAAAAAAAACCCAAAAAGTGCCAATTTGCTCCACGTTCATGGGTTTGGGTGAATGGGTGGCAGATTATCACTGTCAATGGCAATGAATGGTGACATTGAAGCCAGGAAGTGATGTCCTTTATCTGAGAGGCACCGAGTGCGCGCCTGCCTCTTTTATGGGCCACTGCCCCCTTGCGTGTGAAAAGGGTGCTGTGACTGATGCATCTACGAAAGTAGGTGGTGTCACAATCGTCAGCCCTGATCATGAACTGGATTTTTATGAGTGGTGGGGGTTTTGCATGACTGCCGCGGCCAGGAGCTGCCGGCGCATGCAACCGACCTGGAGCCACACCTGAATTAGAGAGTACTTTAGCGCACCGGGCACCCGCCGGGCACGCCGGGCAAAGTTTTCCCACACTTTGGTGTGGCCCCTGGAGTTAGGGTTAAGGACTCCCACTCTTCGCTGTGGCCACCTGAGTGGTCCGTCATGCACAAGAGGGGGGATTCTTTGATTTTGAGCTGGGTGCTGTCTACTTTGCGCTGGATTTTTGGGCAGTTGACGCTGGATTACGCTGGATTTCAAAAATCCTGCGCTGGATTTGCGCTGGATTTGCAGTTTTTTGTGAACTCACGTCAGGCTGAGATTGCTCTGTTGCGCAGATGTTATCATCTGGGTAGTGTAGTGTAGTGGGTTAAGTGCTGGTCCTTCAGTTGCAGGGGGGGTGGGTTCAAATCCCAGTGACATCAATTTTTGCACCTGTCAGCGTCAATGTCAGCGTGCTGTTAATGAACTCTGCTGGTGTTTTCAGTGCATGCATGCACATCATAGAGATGAGACGCGGTGTCAACTGACACTGTGTTCTCTGTAGGACGTGGAGACAGCATTGGCAGCCGCAGACCATGCAGTTCAAGGAGGCTGAATGTGTACAGTTGGTACATCATGCCAAAGAGGCCCTTGGATTGAAATAGAGGACCAGATATTTCCAAAATTATTTGTACGCATTGACTGATGTTGTTCACTACACTGGTAAGGGTACCGGACATTTGGGAATGGATAGGGATCGTTTTCCACAGTGGGCTTGTTGGGGAAGGGTGACGCTGGATTTGCGCTGGATTTGAAATTTTTGACGCTGGATTTGCGCTGGATGATCCGGCGCAAAGTAGACAGCTGCTGGGTGGCCATGATGGGGCCTACAAGGGTAGGGTGCACGTGATCGTCCCATTTGTTGGGCGAAAAAATGGGAATTTAATTGATCGCCAACAGTCATACAATGTGCTTGTGCTTAAGGTTCCTGGGCTAGAGGAGGGAGTAATGTTTGGGGGTAAGGCATTGTGATAGATGGCCGGAATATTGATTTGGATGCCGGGCACACCGGGCGCGCGCCGGGCAAAGGTATCCTCTCAGAGATTTGGTCTTGGTGGAGGACAGCGTGCTATGGTCTGGAAAGAGGGAAGCCTGGATTCTTCTCCAAAGCCAGTGAGTGGATGGAATAGCGGTTGTGCCTGCGCATACCTGCCTTCCCCATCTAGGCCGCCAACCTGCTGGAGCATGCACACACCCTGGCGGACACCGGCTCCTTTGTCATCCTTGAGGTGGCCGACCAGGACGTTGCAGCCGCGGTGGCCGAAGCAACAGCCGACCCCAGCATCCCCACGGTAATGGGGGTGGCCTTCCGGCCTTTTGAGGCATTGCTGGCAGGGCATGACTGCTCGTGGATCGAGGGGCAGGCGACGCCCGCATGCTGCCACGGACTGAGCAGTGAGGCCCGCACAGATGTATTGATTAGCCTATTGGGCTACGTGATGCAGTTTGAGGTGTTGCAAGGGCTGAGGTCAAGGACAGGCATGAGGGTGGTGCCTTGCTGCAGCAAACAACCCCATGAGGATTCTGCATGTGCACCCCTCTACAATCTGGTTCTATCCATTTTGCTCACGCACACATGCAGACAAACACAAGGGTTGTTGCAAGAGCGTAGAACGCATGCTTTCGCAGATGACATCTGGGAGCATAGGATGTTGAACCTGGCCGGCTCGCTGAGGGGGTGGATCCGGTGATCTGGGTCTTCTGGCGGCATGGCTGCCAGACCCAGTCTGGCCTGGGATCCTATATGGGAGCCCCTCCTGAACATGGGGTTCTTTTCTTGCCACGCTCTTGCCATTCAGCTGTTTCCACCGAGTGCAAGACTCCAAACCACTGGGTCTGCAGCTGATGACACTAGCTCACCTGACCTGGGTCCCTCTTGCGCACCGTGCCGTGACGGGGCAGGGGGGGGGGGGGGTCGTAGTAACACCCCCACCCTAACCAGCCTCCCTTGGCACAAGTGTGTTGTGGACCTCAAGGCACATATCCTCCTTCACATCGTACATGGACACACGGCTGGGGGGTGGGCATACCCTCCCTGAACCCGCTTCCTCCCTTTTGGCGCAGGAGCGGTTTGGACCTCGATAGTCGTGTGCCCTCCTTAATGGCCCAACCAACCTCCCACTCTTTCGCACTAGCATCCAGGACTCCAATAGGCAAGCGCTCATCCCACTCCGCCTACACAAACCCTATGGAGTAGGGACCTGAAAACACTTTTTTGGCTGAAAATCGAAAAAAAAAAATTCAAAAGATTCACGATTTTCGACCCAAACAGGGGGCGGGGGGTCATTTTTGCGACATTTTTGACACCCCGCAACCCCCACCCCCAAAAAAAGTGGAATCCCAAGGGGGGGGTCCAGGGGGGTGACGACCAAAACCTCATTGGGGGATGCGTTTGTTGGACAAAATAATGATTTTACAAGGGGTGAAACCAACCGTTGGGGTAGGGTACGGGAATAGGCCCCAAAACGGGGTATGTGGCGCTTTCCCGTACATGTGGGCCTGCGTGGTTTTGATCCAACAACAACCTCTGCGAGGTGATTTGGCCCCTTGTTCTGAACCACTCAGTGTCCTGTGCCTGTGCTGTGCAGCATCTCTGCTGCCCTGCGCGGCCACCTGCACGGGAGACACACCCCGGCGCCGTGTTGTGTGCTTGTGGCCCATCGCCCGCCTGTTTGGTCTTCCCTCCGCCATTTCCCCCGCCCGCAGGGCACGCCCACGCGCACCCCCCGGAGCTGTGAGTACGTTCCTCGGAAACGCCTGACGGCCTGCCTCGCCCACATCACCGACTGCGTGCTCCAGGGGCCCCTGCCGGTCCTGCAGCACTTCGTCGCATCCCGCCTGGGGTTTGTGCGGGCGCAAGGGAAGGGGGTGTACATCGCCCCGAAGGCCGCGTATGACATTGTGCTGGAGGTGGACCGGCCCAAGCGGTCCGCTTTGGAACTGGCGGCGTATTTTGCCGGACTTTGGGAAGGTATTGGGCGGGTGTGGGTGGCGCGGACGGTGTGTGTTGCCTGTGGGCCGCAACAGGCGTTGGCTATGGCTTCTGCCCCCCCCCCCCCCGTGTCCAGCGAAGGCCTTGTCCAACGAACACTTCCGTTTGGACTGTGTGTTTTTGGGACCCAATTCATTGGGGACCGGGTTTAGGGACCGAATCGATTGGGTACCGAACGGCGTGTCCAACGAACAGTTCCGTTTGGACGGTATTTCTTGAGGACTGTATTGTTCGCTGGACACGGGGGAGGGGGGGGGGGGCGGGGGGTTTATGTGTTATGTTGGTGTTGGTGCTTGCGATCTCGTTTTCGTTTGTGATTGGGGGTTGTCCGGGGGCCTGTGTGGGGGCTGGAGCTCGGCCCTGTACACGTGCGCGTGTGCTCCTGTGTGTGTGTTTTGCCATCGTGGCGTCACGTGGCAGTGGCCCGCCCATGCAGGTCCTTGCGCTGCTCGTGAACGGGTTGCACCCCCGGCAGATCGGCCTGACCATCCCCATTGGACTGGTGGGTTGGCCCCTGCCCCACAGCCCAGGGCAGGTCTGCCCCCCCCCTCTGCGGAACCCGAGCCACAACACGTGGATGGGCCGGGCGGGGCATGAGCATCTTGTTGGCAAATCACGCTGCCACAATGACACTTGGTTGGCCAACTGGCCAGAACTGGGGTTTGTCGACACGCGCGCGCGGCGCGGCGCGCAAAACAGTTTCCGTTTTCGCCCGGAGCCAATTTGGGTGGATTCGGCGTGCTTCGAAATGGAGGAAAAAGTGCATTTGAAATCATGGGTCACGCTGGGGTGTTGCCCGCGATATCCCCAAATATGGGTGGAAACTGATGACACACAAGGCCCAGTGCTAGGCCATCCTCCATATTCCTTTGGCGACATGTACTCGGTTGACCACTCCCCGTTTTGGGCATTTTCGGTCACTTCGGAGATACTTTCGTACGGGATGCTCTAATTCAGTGTGCAGCCCTCACAAACATTTGCTTTGTCCACCGGGGGCTTTGCAAATGATGTCGGACCTCCAGCTGTCATAAGGATGCCCAGACGCATCACGGCATTGCTGTACCCCATGACGAAAGTTTTCGGACTCCGAGTGCCAAAGTGGCACTTGGCTAGCCAACTGGCCGGACAATGCCCTTGCAGTTCCTGACGGGGTCAACATTCTCAGAGTACCACGCGCCCAATGTCACACAAACATGCGTATCCATGCGAGGGCTGCTGGCCTCCAGATGGCCACATGCGGAGACCCCCCCCCGACATCAAGGCTGCTTGGCATCTGTTTTCCAGGAATTTGATGCAGCAAAGGGGCATGTCATCGCACTGGCAAACCATTTATGATCCACTGTCTCTGTTTTCGAGCGTGCAATGTGCACCCCCTCCCCGTTTTCAGCCACACTTATTGTGCCTCATGCACACTGCGAAGCCCACGGGCATGGCCACTGCATAACCTGGTTTCAGACTCAGCAGCTAATCCTCACTACGTGTCAGATCCGCTACCGCAGCCATTGTGGGACCATCGTAGCACTGGACAGCTCTGACCCTTGATCCCGAGAGGTTATCTCGAGTACTGTGAAGTGAGCGGGCTGCGGCAGCTCATCTTGGTTTGAGCCAAAAAAAATGTGCACCCCCTCCCCGTTTTCCTCGTGCAAAGTGCTGAGGCATGGCGAGGTCCCGTCTTTGAACAAGGCTGCCGCAAGTTCAGTCAATCTGCGGGCACTAAACACCTGCAACCCCCCCCCCCCCCCCGTGTCAATGGCCCCGGCCGTGATTCTTCTTTCGAGAGGGGGTCCATTGGCCAAGGGGGCCGTGTTTCTTCGTTCGAAGGGGGGGGTCCATTGGCATTGGGGGGGGGGTTGCTGAAGGTAGGATTGTGGCTTTCAATGGGAATCCGGCCCTCGTGCAAGTATTGCGATGAACCCCGGCCGTCTGCGCTTCACTGACGGCGCTTGGCGGTCAACAGACGGGCGGCAGCCCTCGTTGGCTGGGACCCCACTGCAGTTGCTGTCAGTGTTTCATCGATGTTTCATCGGATCTGTCTTGCCGCCTTCCCGTCGCCCAACAGGAGATCGAGACGCCCCGACCAAAGACATTGCTGACTCCACCGCGCGGCAATGTACGCGCTGCAGCCGCCCCGCCTCCGCGGGCGTGACTTCCTACTGCTCCGCCTGCCTAACGGCGTTGGCTGCGGAGCTGCGCGGCTTTGGGCTTTCGCAGTCTCAGTTTCCATGGCTCCCCCTCAGTGATCCCCCCCTGGCCTCCCCGCGCCGTCCCTCTGACCCAACGCCAGCATTCGCTCCCCCGTCTGGCCCCCCGACTGGCCAGGACGCTGACCCTGACCCCGCAGCGGCCAAAGCAATGCCACGTCCTCTGGAGGCAGGTTGACGCCAGCACTGCCGCGCCGTAGTGATCCAGCAGCGACGGTGTCAACCAACTCCCCCTTCAAGGACGATCCCTGTGCATGATGATGCTGCACACTGTTGTGCCGACACATCTCTCGCTGGACGCTGCCGCATTTTCATTGATATTTGGTGATCTACGATGTACAAGTCGTGTGGCACGCTTCCGTGTCCCAGATTCCCATTGCAATACCATGTGCCAGGATTTCAGTATTGCCTCAATATCCACCCGATCCGCAAGCTGTTGATGGGCTGGTAAATCTGTCATTCAAGTGGGCCGGAGTTTTGTTGTGCTGGCAGCATCGAGCTGAGATGCGCTCCCCCACCACCCCTTTGAACCTCATTGGTGCTTGGTTCTGTGTAGAGGGTGGCCGTTGCAAAAACAAACCAGACCTACGAATGATGAAGATCGTGATTCGTAGGCTATTTGGCTTTTGTGATGGAGACGTTGCCCCCTCCCCGCGCCCCTGCTCCCCCCCTAACGCAAGTTCTCCAACGATGTTCTTCCGGTCACGCAATGCAGTTCCCACGCCTTGCCAACATCAACCCGCTTGTACACTCCGTCCTCGTGGCAGACCCTGCTTTGTGACCCTTTAATGATTAGCCCTGTGGCTGGTGTGACATTGCTGGCCGTAGGAGGGCCAGAAGATGTGCGAGAACAACAACGAGAATGACAATACCACCACCACCACCACCACCACCACCACCACCACCACCACCACCACCACCACCACCACCACCACCACCACCACCACCACCATCACCACCACCACCACCACCACCACCATCACCACCACCACCACCATCACCACCACCACCACCACCACCACCACCACCAACAATACATGCAATGAGCTGTGCCACTGTCGATGGAACATGCGAGTGGCCGAGCGCTTTGAACTGATATGGACGGAAATCATACAAGCCACCACCGCCACTCAGATTCAGCTAATCCTCACTACGTGTCAGATCCGCTACCATGCCATTGTGGCACCATCGTAGCACTGGACAGCTCTGAACCTCGGTTCCGAGAGGTTATCTCCAGTACTGTGGAGCGGGCTGCGGCAGCTCTCAGTCTGAACCAAAAAAAAATCATATGAGCCACCACCACCACCACCACCACCACCACCACCACCACCACCACCACCACCACCACCACCACCACCACCACCACCACCACCATCACCACCACCACCACCACCACATCACCACCACCACCACCACCACATCACCACCACCACCACCACCACCACCACCACCACCACCACCACCACCACCACCACCACCACCAGAGGTCAGAGGTCAGAGGTCACGCTGCGTATCAGGGCGCAACCCCACCCTACACCATCACCCATTTCCTGCTGCTGTGTGAAGTTCCTATTCATGCTTTGTTTTTGTGTTTTCCTTCATTGATGTGTTGTCGCCCAAAATGGATTGTTTTCCAATTTTCTCCTCCTTTTGAAAACTTTTGTTTTCTGTCTGACCATGTGTCTTTTCCACACATTCCTTCATTATGACGCTCGAGACCCTCTGACCGAGGATCTCTAGTGACAGGTCACACAGGCATCAGGTGCACTTTTACATGCTTTGCTGCACACATCTTGTGTCGTGAACCGGGCATAAGTGCTGAACTCTGGCCCTGCCGACTGACACTCAATCTGCAGGCAGTTGGCACTCACATATGAGTGATGCTGTTGTGCTCTTGACTGTACTGTACGCCCCAACTAGCGTCAGTGTTATACTTATAGTATAGTCTGTGAACAGTACACTCGCTCTGAACCGGTTCTTTGTGTTTGCTCTGTGTGCCTGTCTGTGGTGTGACATATATGCGGGCTTTACAGCCAGCAGATGTGCTGCGTAAGGACGCAGTCTATTGAGATTCGTAGTTCATTTTTCTGGATACTTTGCGAATTGCGCGCAGGCGCATCCACGTTGGTGCTGTCACACACTGACGTCTCTACAAGGTAGCTTACATGGTGAAATGCGCACTAGCTGATGGTGCACGTTGGTGCACACTGTCACTTACAGACTTGCAGACTATAAAAGAGGGCAGAGACAAGGTGAAATGCGCACAGGCTGATGGTGCACTGTGGTGCACACTGTCACATACTGACTTGCAGACTGTGAAAGAGGGCACAGGCGTTGGTGCTCTGTGGTGCACACTTTCTCACACTGACATGCAGACAGAGGAGGGGGCTTCTTTACCCTTGTACCCTTTGCCACCCTTGTGGCCGCTTTTGCCCCATCCTTTGCCTTTGCTCCAGTGCCAGTCTCGGCCGCCATCCCAATCTCGCTGATGGTCTCCACTGCGGTCCCATCGTTCCGCTCGATCTCCTTCTCTCTCTCGATCTCTGTCTCGATCCACATACCGGCCTTGTCCTCTCTGTCCTCTCTGGCCCCTGGGCTGTCCTAAGAATGGCGACAACGGAGGATGTGCTGCCACTGGGGCACCAGAATTGGTTGCTCCTCTTGGGCAGCGACCCAGCACTTCTGTTTTGCATGTTGCAGACGTATGATCTTGACTCCCTGATGCTCTGCCTGATTCTTCTCTGATTGCGACAGGGTTCTGTTACCTACAACGACACCATACTGATCCCAGACTCGGATCCCCTGTCTACTCCAGCCTACATGCTTCTGTCCCCTGTGCCCATCTTTTGCCTGCCCCAGTGCAACCATGCTCCATCCACTCTTGCGCGGTACTACTATGATTTTGCCTCCCTGTCCCCCCACAAGACACGCAGCAATTGTGTACAGGATGGGTGCAGGGATGAGTATGTGTGGTTGGTGGGGCGCTGTCCAGGCGATTCTGGGATCGGCCCGGAGGTCTCTGTCATTCATCCACCACTCATGTGAGTCTGGCAGTGGTGCCTGAACTCCCCTGTGGCTGACTTCCTGCTGCACTGTGCTCATGCACGTTGTCAGTCTGGCCGCCTTCAGTGCCGCCGGTGTTTCCAGCAGTGTCTGCAGGTTGGTCATTGCTTCTCTGGGTGGCAGAAGGCCGAAGGCTGTGGGCAAATGACTTGCCTGTACTCGGTGTTTCATGTTTTCTGCTTTTATCCACTTGGGATGACACCACTGTATGGGTACTTCCGTGTTCGCTCTCTCTGGACACACAGTCCTCCCCATGTGGGCACTGTTGTGACTCCTTTTCTTGCTTTGCTGGCGATGAACGTCACCATGTCATTCATGATGTCTGGTATCATGGCCCAAAGGGCTGGACAGTCTCTGTACTCGTGGCACTCTTTTGATCTGTACTGCTGACCACAGTGCTGACAAGACCCCTGTCCTTCCTCGCCGATGTAAAACTCGTCCCATGAGTGGTATCTTGCTGTCATCATGATTCTGGCCGTGATGTGTGGATGCAGCGGGCACCAGTGGGTCCACATTTTCTTCGATTCTCCTGTTGCCTGCCACCAGCTCCAGAACTTGTATGGACTGATTTCCTCTCCTTCTCGTTGGGTGACATCATGCCATTGATATACTCGTCTTGCAGCATCTTTGACGTTCACTATCACCGCTCCTTTAATACTCAGCAGCCTTGTGTCTCCATCAAGCCATGTGTGTGGCACCTTCCATTTCTTGCTTTGTTCTCCTTGAACACCACGTTCCGCCTCTTCATCTGCGATCTTGTTCAGTTTGGACAGCAGACCCTCAGCTTTGGTGTCATGCTCAGCAGGCATCCAGCCACACTGGAATTCATTCCTGTGATGAAGGATCTCCAAATGTGACAGCACCCTTCCTTGGACAGTGTACAGGTTCTGAAGGATATTCCTGTCATTGCTCTGCTCCGCTCCTGACTTGTTATCGCACCAGGGCCATACCTTCAGATCGCTCCTGTGCTGTTTGATTAGAGCGTTCTGGACACTGTCAAGCAGTTCTGCAGGAGTGGCCCCATACATCAGGCTGGGACGGATGCATGGCACAGTCTGCAACCACAAGAATTGCTGCATACGCTGTCCGAAAACTTGGCAGATCTTGCTGCCACCGCCCTGCCATCTCATTTTCATAGTCCTGCATTTCCCACCCTACTCCTTGCATCCACTGCTTCAGTTTTTCATAGTCAGACATCTTGTTGACCCTGCGCAGTGATCTGCAGCTGTGGTGGGGTGGTCGGTCCATTTCTCTCGCCGTCGTTCCTCTGACCCACTTGTGGGGTGACTGCAGCCCTTTGATGAGTTCTGATACTGCTGCGCCCCACAATTTTTGTCCTGGGTGCGGCACTCCCAGATTTCCTTCTCCAACTTCTCTGTATATAAATGCTCTTGGCGTCTTTAGGGGCAGGTACCGTGCTCTGCGCGCAACTGCCGCCACTGCTGATACCACCTTCGTGGTCTCTCCTTTGTGCGCTGCATTGGATAGGATGTCTTGGGGCCAGTCGACAATCCTTCGGAATACCCAGCGCATCGTCTGTGTGCCATCCAATATGGCTCTCATCATGGGAATGGAGCAGGGTTGTGCGCTCATCCTCTGCTTCAGTCGCCTGCAGCCTGTTTTGAGCTCTTCTAGATCTTCTTTTGGGTTGGACAGGATGTTCACATTTCCTCCTACTAACTTGAAGTACTCTTTGGGGCCCACTGCTGTGATGTTCCGCCCCTGTATGTTGACTTGTGCCTTCTCCACGACCATTCCTTCTCTTTTCTTCACATATACCAGCAGTCCAAACTTATCCGGATTGGGCTTGCCATTGATGTGCCGCATGGTCTCTACCATGTCATTGGCCTCTGACTCCAGTGCTGGTACTCCATTGGCCATATGTAGGATATCATCTACTGTGAGCTGGCTCTTGATGACGATGTCCTCTGTTGCCATGTGCACTTTGACACCCACACTCTTTCGCTCCACGTCACTCAATAGCAGGTTGGTGTAGTGCACATACCAGTATGGGTCCATTCCTCCTCCTTGGATCAGGCCACTTCCGAGGTGATATGGTGGTGACATGCCCTTGGCTGTCACTACATACGCCTTGGCCTGTGCGTATTGGTGCCGTGCTTGTTTCATGGCTGGGTTCAGGATCAGATCATTTTCCGTCTGCATTCCCAGCCCGCCGAGGTCTGTCTGTCCATACACATTGCTCTGATCTCCTTTCAGGCTTGCTAATGTCTTTTCTTCCTCCACATGTTGTAGCTGAATTGTGTAGATGAGCCTTCTCATCTGTACTGCTGTCGCCCCCTTGTACACTGCCTGCTGCACGTTCTGGAACTGTGCCGGCGTGGTCACCCACTGTAGCCTTCTGGCTGTGAGTTTCTGTCGATCTCTCTGCAGCCCTGAGCCAATCAGAATCGGTCTCGTGCATCTGTTGATGTCTGCTCCTGGCTTTTTGGTGATGGGGGCATGTACATACTTGTGGACCTCCTCTGGTAGGTCATGTATGTTCTCTGTGAGCATGTGCCGATGTTGGTATGACGTGAACAGACCATACTGCTTGGCCAGTCGTGGTGCATACCAGTCCATTACTGCTGTGCTGGAGTGGATATCCTTCAGGATGCGCAGGTACTCCACTGCATTCACTGGGTACAGCGTTCCGTCCCAGATTCTGCCTTTGGACAGTCTGTGTGCCTGCAGACGGCATGCTTGCTGCACCTGCGTGGTGTGTTCTGTGGCTTCTTCCACTGTGGTTCCCACATGACTGTGGACCCATTCTCTGGTTAGTGGCCTTGGCACATGGGGATGTCGTTTGGCCGCCTCCAGTCCAACAACTCTGGGCACGTCATCCCCTGTTATTATTCTCTGTCGTTCTGAGTCCCATACCTTCGTGATATTGGCAAACGGTACTCTTGACTTAAATCGGATGATGCTCGTGGCCTCGTCGCTGATGCTTGCTGCTTGTAGGACTGCTCTGTCCTGCATCAGGGACAACCACCTCTTTTCACACACCTGGGCTTCCCAGAACGCTGGTTCATCTTGTGCTGGTGCTGCTTGTATCTCTTGGACCTTCTTGCGGAGGACATCACCTGCTCCTCTGTCTCGTTCCTCTCGCCGTGCGGACTCCACAGCTGCCAGTATTTCTCTGTACCAGCAGAGCCACTCGGCAGTGCACCATGCAGGTTGTGAGATGGCTTCTAGGATGTCACACGCTTCTGCTTTCTGTTTTTCCTTCCATGCTCCTACACTCACTGGTCTATATTTCTGTGCGCCGTCACCTTCTGTGTTCGGGCAGACTGTGAGAGCGCCCAGTACTGTGGGATGATCTGCTACCGGCCTGTCGTAGTGCACCACTCCAGTGTGGGTGTCATTGGATGATACCAGTATCCAATCTTTGTGTAGCCTGTTCTCTGTGCCATCATGTATTGCTGTGAGTCGGCGTTCAACACACATCTGCAAGACATCTGGATTCTGTAGTGCATGTCTGTTGAAGTCTCCTGCATACACTTCATATGTGCCATCACCTGGCTTCCTTGTTTTCTCCACCTCTTGCTGCTCGTGGCGGAATGCTGTCACTTGATTCCTCTGTGGGCTGTGGCAGTTGTTAAATCTGCACGGTACACCACACACCGTGACTGTGACAATCAGTGTGTGACGTGCATCTCTCACTAGGGTCATTTCCTTGCAGCTCTCCTTTTTGCCAAAGATCGCCAGTCCTCGTCCTGGGCCTCGGATGCGTGAAGTCCTCCTGAAGTAGCCTGTCAAATGCCAGTCAAAATCTCTCGCTGTGCCAACTTCTTGTAGCAGGACCAAATGTGCCCCGTAGTGTAGGGCCTTCCCGCTGATGTGTTCCCATTTCTCTTTGCTGAGACCCTGCACGTTGGCAACCACCAATATGATGACCACTTTCTTTGGTGCTTTCAGTGACCTCACCATCCTTTGGCCTTGCCAGGGTCCTCCTGTGTGTACGACTTTCTCTCCTTCCCAGTGGATGGCTGGTACGCGCATGACCTGTTGGTGCCCATAGGTTGTGTTGTAGGCAGCGACAGTGCAACTTTGCTGTAGCAAGTCATCTCCTGTCTTTTCTACTCCCAGAAATGTTCTCCATTCCGTGCTCCACTGTGCCAGCTCATGACCACATACTGGGTGACTTGACTGCTTTGCTCTCTCTCCTCTTGGCCATATCCATACCTTGCGGGTGTATGCACTGTACAGCAGCGTCAGGAACTGTCACAATGTCATGGTGGCCTCAAACGGCTGAATTGATCCTGCATCAGACAGGACTGTCCATCCTGTGTCATGGACTATCTGTTTGTTGGTGACCAGCTGAAACACCGTGTTGACACATTTGTGTTCTCCTAAGATGGCTTCTCCTGGCGGTAGAGTCACTCCGCTCTTGGCCGTGTACTGGACCCGCCTGGTTCCCATGCGGTCTGTGGTTCCCGTTTCTTGGTGCACCAGATCCGGTACTGCATCACACCGATGGTATTGCCATTCCGCTCCAATTGCTGCTGCCAAGCCTTCTTCTGTGGTCTGTCTCTCTGTCTTCTGCAGCCATTGCAGTTCTGGTAGTTGGTCCTTTGTTGGTCCATGTGCTCTTTTCGGTCCTTTGGCTTTGCGGTACTGTTTGGTGAATTGGAGTTCTCTCTGAAACTTGACTGATGCCTCTATTCCTTGCACTCCACACTGTACTCCTTGGTATTCCATTCCTGTCAGTTTGCGTCGCTTGGATGTGTTGTGGTGTGTGGTCCCTGTGGCTACCCATGCCTCTAGCGCTTCCCAAGTCCTGGCGCCAGGCATTTGCTGCCTGCGCTTTCTCAGGAGTCATGGGTTTTGTGTACACCGCTTTGGCCCCAGGCCCGTCTTGGGTGTGGGCTGATCCCCAGATGGATATGTGCGGTGTGTGAGGGCTATGTGGGTACACAGGGGAGTAACACAGAGTCATGGGTATACCTGTCGCACTGGAGGCTCCAACATCCACTTGTCGACCCTCTCCTTGCGGTTTGCCACTCGGTGGTCCCGGCCGCGCTTGAGATAGCCGCAGGATGACCTTGAGTTCGTGGCGCTGTGAGATGGTCACTATCTTGCCCGACGACGCAAGAATCATGCGCTGGTACTGGCTGCCTCGCAGATGCTTCTCCAGCGACGACTCGTCCACAACCAGCAGCATTTCATGGTGCTTGTCTCGCCTGTCGGTGCTGCACGCTTCCTTCAACAGTTCCCATGCATCATCTCCATTGTGTGCCTTGAACAGCCTGTTGTAGTCGACCATGACTTTCGAGGGTTCTGCTCCCTCCAGCCCGCTGATGCTTGCCACTGCGAGTCTACGCGTTTTTCCTCCTACCAGTGTGTATGGTGCCGCCTCCAAGTCTTCATCATCGGGTTTGGGGTCGACTTGGGCTGCTTTCTGCAGTGCCGCCACCAGACTCTTGACAGGTGACTCTGTTGTGCCGCCTGTCTCCTTTGCTCCTTCTTCTTCGTCTTCTTTGTCGACGTCGATCTTCGTCTTTTGATTGCCTTCTTTGGCCTTTTTCGCTGGTTTGTTCTCCTTGTCATCTCCATTGTCTCTTTTCTTCGGGCGTCCTTCTCCTGATTGCTTTGCTGGGCTTGTCGCTTGAATGCTATTGTCCTGCACCTCCTTGGACATTTGGCACTGTACTATCGCCTTCATGATGGCATCTTGTACATTGGCCCTCTTCTTGCCTGTACAGCTTTCCATCGGTTTTTGCAGGGCATCAACTTTGTCTGCCATGCTGTACAGCGGCCAGCACTCTGACGTCATTCCTGCCGTGATCAGTTGTTTGGCCACAGCTTTAGAGATGTTTCTGACGTCCGCGTGTTCCATACAGTCTGCTTGCCAGAGCATCTCCTCAACTTTGGCTTCCGCTGTGCGCTCCAGAGGTCTGTCACAGGGACAGTCTTCAGTGAGACTGGGGGACTCCGCTTCCGCAAAGATGATACCAGCCAATCTTTTGATATGGTATGCCCAGCCAGCACCACATCTGAGGGACGCCACCGCGCTGGGCTGCATGGGGCTGACCAGGTGAACATCTTCTCTGCACGCCTGCTTTGCAACCGCCACCGCAAGAGACATCTGTTCCCACGCTGAGAGATCAGCACCTGAAGTGAGAGACTCGACTTCCGGGATGTTGAGGGCACTCGCAATTGTGGCTCGCTGTACATCATTTAGTTCACGCAGCAGAGTCGGGTAGTCAGCAACTTGCAGGCTGCCATCAACTCCTGCCAGGACAGCTCTGTCTTCATTGGATATACCATCCGGTGCCAGTAGCGTCAGTGTCAGCAGCTTGGCTCCAATTGAGTCTTGCTCCAATACCATCGCCAGTGGACTCTCATGCTTTCCTCCTTGATGGTCTATCCACTCCACTGTCCCGCTCGTGATCGACTGTATCATGGCGCAGTCTTGAAGCAGGATGTTCCGACTCTTGGTCTGCCTGGCCGGCGACCGTCGCTGTTGCGTCGCATCTGACATGTTGTGACGTCAGATCTGTGAGGCATACAGGCACTGGTGTTGGTTGGTGCACCTAGGGTTCGCGCAAGTTGCAGCGGACTTCCCTTTTTGGCTGCATTATTTGTGGCTTGACTTCGCGCTAGGAGCTGCGTTGGTCACTTGTTTGCTGCTTGTGCTTGATGCTTCACAGGGTTCGCGCTGGCAGCTGCGGTTCTCCCTGACACCATCTGTGCTGTTCTTTGTGCTCACATTCTCAGACAGTGTTTCGTGTGGCCAGACCTCGCGCTTCCAGCTGCGTCAGTCACTTGATGTTGGTGCGCGCCCTTGGCTGCTGCACTGATGTGCATTTTCTTCATGGCCATGCTGGCATCAAGGGTACCTTACCTTACCTTGCCTCCTGTCGCCCGGAGGCTTCAGTTCAGGGCTTTAACACCCTCTCTGGCTGTGACACTGAGTGAGACATTTGTGATACCTTACCCCTTGTTACCGTGCCTCCTGTCGCCCGGAGGCTTCAGTTCAGGGCTCTGACACCCTCACTGGCAGTGACGCGGTATGATACATCAGAGATACCTTACCTCTTGTTACATTGCCTCCTGTCGCCCGGAGACTTCTGTTCAGGGCTCTTACACCCTCACTGGCTGTGACACTGAATGTGACTTTTGTGATACCTTACCTCTTGTTACCGTGCCTCCTGTCGCCCGGAGGCTTCTGATTTGGGCTCATTCTCCCTCACAGGCAGTGACGCGGGATTTCCCTGCACGCACAAGACATGATGCATTTGTTCTTCTCTTTCTCTTTCATGTTCATCTCCTCATGTTCTATCCCGTCCTGCACGCACAAGAAAAACTTCTCATTTCTCATTCTCATTCTCATTCATCTCCTCTTGTATGATCCTCTCCTGCAAGCACAAGAAAGAAATGTGAGTGTGACTTGATGACTATCCTCTTCTTCTCCCTGGTGACTTGTATATGCTTGCTTTGTGGACGGTGTTCTCTGTGCTTGTTTGTCTCGACGATCACATCATTTTCTCTTTCTTGCTTGATTCATTTGTGGCTGTACCTTCACAAGCAAAGCGCAGTGGGGTATAGGCTGGGAAAACCACCACCACCACCACCACCACCACCACCACCACCACCACCACCACCACCACCACCACCACCACCACCACCACCAACACCACCACCACCACCACCACCACCACCACCACCACCAACACCACCACCACCACCACCACCACCAATTTGATTTGCACAATCTGTGGCAAAGGTAAGGCGGTGCAAACCAGCTCTAGCAGCTGGTGATGATGGATTTCCGTGGAGTTTCTGGGGACGTTGGTGCACCGCGGGCCACCACAGAGCCCCCGGCTTTCACCCCCCAACTGGGCCTTTTACGGTCTGACATGCCTCTCTGGTCTGTCCTGTAGCACAACGTGTGCACAAAGGGCCTTTGCAAGGCAGAGATTGGGAGTCTTGTCTGGGTGGCGCGGTGGTGCATGCGGCGCACAACAGCCCCTGTGCTATCCCAGCGCAGGCCAGGCATACCTCCATTGCCACGCACCCCAAAGAGGGAACATCCCGTTTGCCCAATTTTCTCTCTGGCCGCGAAAAGTCTCTGGCGGCACCATGTGCCCCGGCTCGAGCGGCGGTGCTGAGGCCGGGTCTCCTGATAACGTCACCTCGGCTGAGCCTGGTGCCGCCCCCTCTTGTCCCAGCTGCGTGGGACAGTGACTGTGAGAGTTCCAGGAGTGATTCCAGAGGGCGGCGACCATCGTGGATTGAATGGCAAAGCTACGCGGGAAGGCGTGGAAGAGGGACTCTGAGCAGATGGTCACATGCGGCCTTGACTTCCCCAGGCTTGCACAGCATTGGGATCAATTGTTTGGCAACAGCTCCTTGCCTCGGAGTGGACCATCCCCTACACCACCAGCGTTTGTCACTGCAGCCATAACCCCCGGCTGAGCGAGTGATGAGCCGCCCTGGGGCACTCATGTTCGACCAGGCCTTTCTTCGCCGAGGCCAACCTGGGAGCGACGCCTGTGTCAACAGCTCCCGTGCTGGGGCAATTGTCCTCACACATATCCACATAAAGGCCGAGCACAGGACACGCAGTACGATCTGCTGACCACTCTGTGGTGGCGCCTCCGGCGCCATATTCGTGACTGAGAATTGTAAGAGTTTCCCGGAGTGATTCGGGAGGGTAGCAACCGTCGCTGTGTTATGGCCAAGTGACGGTCTTGTCCAAGCCGTAGCGGGCGTAGGGACCGTGTTAATTTGGGACCTGATTTAATTCAGTTCCAATTTTGCTGCAACATGAGACAAGGATTTGGGGGTTAAAATGTCACGCGGGCTGAGCGACATTTGAGTTGTTCTTCTCTGCCCAATGGTGCCCACAAGTGTTCATTTGAGGAGCCCTGGGCATTACTTTTTGCTTGCACTAGCGCAGCAGTTCGCATTTCCATGTGCGGCGTGCAGGCTATGGCCCTGGCTGAGCGACAGTGGGCATGAGGACCGTATGAATTTGGGATTTTTCCGTAGCTTCGACAGGGGGGGTGGGCTCGGGTACACCATCAGTCGACTGCTTTGAGATGGTTGCGGACCGATGGATGCCACAAAGGGCACCTGCAGGTTTTGTGCAATTCCGTGGACGTTGGTCTCTCACACAAACAGTGGAATTTTGCTGCAGTGTCCAACGAGGCTCAAACTTTTCAAGTTCCATCCCAACCTGCTGTATGGACCTCCACAGAGCAGCCTGCAGTGTACACGCCAGGTACCGGGGAGGGGGAAATTTGGCAGGTGCGAAATTCGGAACGGCAAAATGTGGCACAGCAAAATTGTACCACATTGTGCCATGGTATTTAAGGACTGAAGCCATTGCAGAACCATTAGAACATCCATTCGAATGGGAAAAAATTATTGGGGACATCATGTTTTCACTTTGAACCCTGTCTCACGGATGAGTAGCAGGGAAAGCAGATAGCTGTGGTAGAAGTACCACACTTCCACACTGGAAATCCCTGTTTCAGTTCCCAGTTTGCCCATGATTTGGCAAATTTGTACCACATTTTTCCATGGTATTTAAGATTTTGTACCAAATTTTCCCCTCACCGAATTTTGCCTTGCCAAAATATGCCCGCACCAATTTTTCCCCTCCCCGGTACCACATAAGCCAAGAGAGACGCCCCCAGTCCCCACTCATTCACAGGGGGACTCACCTCACTTTCACTTCTGCTGCTGCAGTCGCGCAGGGAATCCTTAACTCTACAGTGAAGGGGTCTGAGGCCAATGATAGGATTTCCTTTCCCGGGTCCAAACTCTCAACTTCAAACAACTCCTGAGGCATCATGAATTTTGGCGTGAACATCAACCTCCAAAAAGGTTGAAACCCCTGGCACGCAGCACTTGCCCCACAATGTGACTGCAATCCAGCGATTGTGAGTTGTTCCAGTTGCTTCTGTTGCACGCCCCTCATCTGCACTGCAACCCCTGCCTAGGCCTGAAACCCATTCCCACCACATCCTGGGAATCCGAGACGACGCATGGGCCAGACAGGGCAGCACTAGAGGACAAAGCAGGAGTCATGGTGGGTCATGACTAGGAAAGAGGGAAGAAAGGGGGACAGAAACGACAGAGATAGAGGGTAAATCAGCTATACATCAGAGAGAGGAACGAGTGTGATAGAGGTGAGAGCAAGAACAAACAATGAGGCAGTTGCTGTGATCAGCTTCATAGGCTGACGCCTGGCCAAGAGGCAATCCCTGATGGTGGAGCGTACCACTGCAGGATATCCGAGGGATTGTTTACCAACGCCTCGGACAGACTGGCATGTCAGACCATTACGGACCGTGCCATGGCCATGATTCTGCTCCCCGGATGGCGCCGTACAATGGGGGCGCCTTAAGCGCAGTGCGCATGCAGTGCAAGGATTCCCTCAATGGATTGGCGGAGGAACAAAAAAAAAAGCATGGGCCGGACAGGGCAGCACACACGGGAACGCCTCAAGGGTGCCCAAGGATAGGCTGGGCAGGACCGTGCCCACCAGTGAGCCTAGAATGCAGCCCATCCCCAGGCCAGGAGCTAGTAACTGAACGCGCGGCCACGGACAGGGCCTTCAGCAATTTCGGACACAAAAGAGTTCACGACCGCCATGGTGCCGTTGGGGTGGCATGCAGAATCTTTGGCGTTGAACCAGGGTCGAGTATAAAACAGAGCTTAGGGGCCGATCGGCTGAGCACGGGATCACTTCAAGTGCCAAGCACGCTGGTACGCCAGGCACGCCCGCAGGGTCACACGATGCTTCCTCACAGCACTACGCCACCCCATTTTGAAACAAATGGTCTTTCGGATTTTGAAACAAATGGTCTTTCGGAAGGCCAGAGGGGTCCATCAGTTGCGATGCACAGGTCAGTGGGTTCACATACATGCAGAAACCCTAGAGCGCTTCTACCGTGCCACAGTGACACATGCCACGCCATGTTTTACTACACACAGTCTCAAGGAATGTAGAAAGCAGATACATAAGCGGGTGCAGGTCCTGTGGGAGTGCAAGTGAGACATTTTTGAATTCCATGTAGCACAGTGCACTGCACCCCGAGGGACCAAGCGCACTAGGGCGGGTGGCGGTGCCATCCTTCTAACCACAAACCTTTTGAACCCCCCCATCCCCCCCCCAAAAATGTTATCCAGTTTCAGGGGGATAGAGGCCTCAAAATAAAAAAAATCCATTGGGGGATTGTTTCGTTGGGCAAAATAATGATTTTACAAGGGGTTGGACATCCAATATCATGCCCTGGGGTGTGCTACGCGAATGACCCCCCAAAAGGGGGGTGTATGCCGTCCGCGCCTGCGCTTGATCTAACAACCTCTCTTCGAGGTGATTTTTTTGGCGTCTGACCCACTAAGCACTTTGCCACTAAGCAATGGCACCCATGCCTGCCAAAGCGCAGCAACCACACAAAAATTCATGAAACGCCCGGGAATCCTCTTTGACAAAGGCCGTAGGCTTTGCATTCGAGCTTTGGGAGGCTATGGCGGTGGTTCGCTCAAAGAAAAATTTTTTGAGGAGGTCGTGGCTCGCATCAGATCGAACAATGCTTACGGACTCTTCAATGACCCGGCCAATGTTAGCCTTTTGCAATCCCCAATTCATGGGGCGGGGCCCGAGGTGGTGATCTTGAAAAAGGATGGGGTCTTGTGAGCTTTTGGAGGAGTCTAGAAACATGGCCACTAAGGGCATATCGGAGACATGCCCCTCGGAGATTTGAATAGACCCGTTGCGGAGTGCCGCTCGTTGCGGGGCGGTTTGGTGGAAAACGTGGATCTCGGAGATCCATTGCTTTAGGATTATGGCGGGGCCGGAAGCGGTCATTAAGTACTTGCGCGCAAACGTGCTCTTGTCCCACCCCGGCACTACCATCCAACCCCGGAGACGTGCTTGTGATTGCTCAAACTTACCTTTTAAACTAAACATCCATTGGGATGTTGAAGCAAGGGCACGGGGAAAGTCCTTACGATCAACATATGGGCAAATGTAGAAGATGGAGTCGGGTTTGATGTGTTGGGCCCAAGTGGTGAGCGGGTCGTGGCATGGGGTGAGGTAGTGGCACTCTAGATTTTTGGTGCCGAGCCCGGTGAAGCCGTTGAGGAGGTCGTTAGCGTTGAGGTCCATGGCAAAGGGCGAGCGGTTGAAAAGTGCTTGCCGCATAGCTAGCGGCGGGCCAAATTGGCGGAGATCGGCCACCCGCTGATTGTTGTTGTAGAGTTGAAACTTGGCCGTCTCGGTTTCCCACTTTTGCTCGGGCAATTGGAGGAGATATTGTGCGAAGGCGGTAGTCCCTTGGGACCCATGCGGGGTAGGCGGTAAGACACCGGAGTCGGAAGTAGTGTTTGTTTTGGTGAACCAACCAAACATTTTAGGCTTCGTAATTAGCAGCAAAGACGTTGAGTATGGTGAACGACGACGTGAAGCGTGAAATGGTCCCCAAAAAAACGACAGAATGACGTGATGAGGACGGAATAATGAAATTGACGATAAACGGGGGACTTGGTGGCAGAGTGATGAAATTGACGTTGCGATGGACTGCATGCCCAAAGTGATGGATTGGAATGGACGGTTTCTCTTTATCCAATCCCTACTGCAGCATTTTACTGCTGAAATCGAAAAAAATAGACACTCAGAAAGTGTGACGAGTTAGCCGGTTGTACCTCTCCGCAGTGAGGTGGCGCAAGGGACATGTTCTTCATGGCCCGCCTGGGGCAGGAGTGCACCAGAGGCTCGGGAGACGGTGGAGGCGGTGGCGCCCGAATGTGACAAATACACAGTCCGGCGCCCCACTCATGAGCAAACTTTTGGGATCTGCGTACTAGCAACACTACGATACGAGGCCCCGTACATGCTGGAGTGGCTCACATGGCATCGATTAGTTGGGGTGCATCATGTTTGGATGTATCTTGATGAGAGTGACCTTCCCGGCAGCCAGCTCACAGAGCACTCCGAGCTCGTTGAGGTGATGCGCTCGCAGGAGTGGATTACCTTGATCACCAAGAGGGATGGGTGGGATGTGCTCCTCGAATTCAAACAGGGTGAAGTCATGAGGCATTGCACTCTTTCTGCTCAAGGCAAGGTAGATTGGACAGGCCATTGGGACGTGGATGAGATGTTGGTCATTGGCCCACGGCTTACGCCACCCATCGACGTCGATCTGCCTCTAAAACGTCCCAGCTTCACTGAACGGTTGCAAGTGTATCCTAATGAGGTGCAGGTAATCCAGCTGGCACGAGCCAAATTCACAATGGATGGGTCTATCTATCCACACATGAAGAGAGGCCAGGCATCGGGGTTTACTGAATTTTGCGGGCTTCAACCTGGAAAGTGGATAAGCTGAACAAAATTTGGGACCGGGACGAGGAGCAGCGACCAGTGCCAGGTTCATGCATCTGGTCACTGCTGGCTTGCCCGTAACAAATCTTTGTTGCAAAAATGGGTGCGACATGGTGGTACGAGGCCATCAGTGATCAAGAAACTTCCTAATAGGCTCAATAGGTTCAAAGGGTACACTGTCAGGGCGGATACTCTCACACAAGGTGCATGGCCAGCGTTGGAAGGCGTGCCCAGAAATGACCCACGCATGGAGGTCAGGCTGCACCACTACACGACACGCTCGCTTGCGGAGTGTTTGATGAAGGAGCATGACAGCGTTCATGGCTTGCCAGGGAAGGTGCGGGGGCATCTAGGCTGGCGGACAAGTAGGGGGTGCAAAGAGGAGTTTCGAGGAAAAAGGTGCGCACAAGCTCGTGGGAAGCGGCAGGATCACACGCTTGCAATTTACGACAGCATGATCAAAGAGCAAGTGCGACAGCTATTTGGGCCTCGCGCGCCAAAAATAGTCGAGGGTGAGTTTCATGCATATGTCGAGATGCTGAGGCCATTTGCAACACAGGCCGGGGCCCTGGCTGCCAAGCTGCCAAGGCTGCCCGCGACGCCGCGCCCCGCAGCGTTCTCATGCCCCAATGGCACCCACGTCGAGGCCATCGAGCGATGCTTCGATGGAGACCTGTTGTGCATTGTGTGTAGGTTTGACACCGATTCTCAGTGGACGTGCCCAGTGGGTTGCAGCAAGCTCAAGGATGATCCGCACTGTGCCCCAGTCGTCGGCCCGGCCCCATTGTCGAGTCAAGCTGCTACAGTGGGCCTGACAGGCCCAGTATGGCCCAGTGGCAAGGCTACCGTAGCTCCAGGCCTGCGTCAGGCACTGTTTTGGCCGCAACGAAAGCCTAGATATCACAACGTGACTGAGCAACTGACAAGCATGGACCTTGGGTGGGAGCGGCCGCCGCCTGCTTGGCTCGAGGCAATTTGCCCGGAGGTGGTGCAGCACTACCGCGAATTCCCGTCTTTCAAGGTGGCGCCAGGGGCGCAGTTACCTGTATGCTCGTCGGAGTACTCCGCGCGCTCTGCATGCACGATGGCGGTCGTGCAGTCGATTGGATTGGCTGCGGGCGCGCATGTATACCTGCATGCTGGAGCGCATTTGGGCGCTGTGCTGCACGGCCAGCAGATGCCATGGGACGATGACGTGGGCGCCATGATACCATTCGAAAAGCGGGATGCCTTCTTGAGCGAGTGCGAACGTGTTGACGCCCTGCACGCAAACGTTTCTGTGCACTGCTATAAGGCATGGAACGCAATCAAGGTGTACATCAGGTCGCCTGACATGGGAGACGGGAAGCCTATAAGTAGTGGAAATGGGAAGTGGCGCAAAACCATGTGGTGGTCCCCGTATGTGGACGTTTTTGTGTACAAGACAGACGGAGCACATATCAATGAGGTCCATCCTAATGGTGATAGGGGGGACGGGCCGGCGTATGCGGTCTAGGATTATTTCCCTTCGCAGCCCTTCTATTTCGGTGGCGTGTGGCTCCTCGGCCCCAAGGCTAGCATTGCAACAACGCGGTATTCGCCGAACAGGTGCGTCCTGAGCAAGTACTGCCACCGATTGGAGAAACTTCCAGCGAAGAGTCCGACAGGGCTTGATTGTGAGGCTCTATCGACGCGATTTCCATTCATGTATGAGGGTGACGTCCTCTCCAACCGCGCTCACTCTAAGCATTTGTACCCGTCGCGTGCTTTGAACTATTCCATCCCCTGGCATGTGCCCCTTGCCACCCGTGCTGCGTGGGTAAAGGAGCCTGAGGCGCTCGGCCAGATGCTGACCGAGCAAGTGCCCAATTTGAGCCATGTCGAGGTGGACAACTCGATCGCGCCCAGTGACACTTGCGATGGGGGCACACTCAAGATCGTGATGTTCAACGCCGAACGTGGCCGCTACTGGCTGGCCGCTGTCCCACTGTTGGCAGACGCCGACATCATCATCCTCAATGAGATGGACATCGGGATGGCCCGCAGCGACCAGCAACACACCACGCGGCTGCTGGCCTTCATGCTAGGAATGAACTACGCGTGGGGGCTCGAGTTCATGGAGCTGACTTCTGGCACGCGCACAGAGCAGCAGGCGTTCAGTGCGATTCCCAATTTCCATGGCCTCCACGGGAGCGCCTTCCTGACGCGCTGCAAAATATCCGACCCTGCCCTTTTCCGCGACCCCGTCGGATCGTACTTCGCCGACAGCCCAAGCCAGTTGAATGCGCAGGGCTTTGAAAAGCGCCTAGGTGGCCGCATAGGCGTCTTCGGGCGCATTCAGGTTGGCAGCCAGACCGTGGTGGTTGGCTCGACGCATAAGCTCTCACACCATTCGGCTGCAATCCGCAAGTACATTAGCCCCCACAAGGCTGTTGTGGCCGGCGACAACGGGCGCGGGCGCTGCAAATTATTTGGTCTCGAAAATGTTGATGACAAGCATGCTGCCACCTAGCCTGCCTCGTGCTCTACCCCAGGTCGGCGACGCGGAGATAACGTCTGCTCCAACCTCAAGGTTGCTAAAGCAGACACTGTCACTCTTCCCTGCCACAAGCGCTTTGGCATAGAAGCCGCCGTTTCCGACCATGCGGTTGTGGCTGTGTGGCTCCATGTCTAATAGCGAGACCCCAAGGAAGCCAAGCTGTAAAGCAGGGCCATGTAGTCAAGAGACGGGTCAACCTTTTGGTGGGGGTGGGGGAGCGGGGCAGGGGGCCTGGTCTGCCACATGGGACCGTGCCCTTTATGGTTCGTGGCATATACCACATACTGGACCCTGTTCTTCCTTTTGCGCTGATTGGTCCGACAACCTGCAGGCGCAACAGTGCCTCTCGCGTTCCCTTTCATTTTTACCACCGGAGGACTGGGGAGTCGACCGGGGGCGGGGGGTGTCTGCCGTATGAGGTCATATGACTCTGTTGCATTGCCAGCTTGATAGTCGATAGGACTTTAGGCCGTGACAGTGAATAGGGGCCCAATACCAGAAGGCACTGAGGGATGCAAGTGCATGCAAGGGATTGCAGAAGGTTGAATCTTGGCACCCAGCACATTGGGACAACAACAATGTGACAGTATGTGACAGTATAAATTTCATGACCCATGAGTTGTCCTGTATGGTAATAATTTTGTCTGTGGCCGGGTGTCCACTTCATATGTATGACTCTGGCAGGTATTTCCTGCAAAATAGGTTATCTGCCTCCGATCCCGGACACACACACACAACAGGGCAGGAGTGATAAAGATTACGTAGTAGAGTTTTGCACGTAGTACTTTTACCCATCCCAGGTAGTCCTTTAATACCCACCGGATTTGAGCCCCGTAGCATACTGATATCCAATGCATGCATACCATGTGAGTGCGGCAATTGCAATGCTGGTGCTGGTTGATCTGGGGTGTTACTTTTTTCATCACTTTTTCGCAACTTCTGTCCTTGGGATGCCTTTGGCCATGCGTCCAAAAAAAAAGGAAAATTTTCCCGATCAGTCATTTATTCTCAAATTTGCTCATCTACTGTGTCGATCCCTTATGGCAAAGAAACAGCATTTCACCCAGTTGTATGTATTTTTTCGTACTCTGTGGGGGCTTTTTTACGCGGGGCTTTCTGGTACATTTCAGGGGGTTTTTTGGTACGTTTTGGGAGGTTTTTTGGCACATTTCGGGGGGTTTGTTGGCAAATTTCGGGGGGTTTTTAGGTACATTTCAGGGTTTTTTTTGGGTACATTTCAGGGGGTTTTTGGTACATTTTGGGGCATTTTTTGGTACATTTCGGGGGGTTTTTTTGGTACATTTTGGGTTTTTTTTGGCACAAGAATCCTAGTATCAGAAACTACCCCGGAGGGTGTTTTTCTTGTACAATCAAGGTGGTTTATATGGTTCAATCGGAAGAAATCATATTTGTTAGCACTTTGTTTATTTTTTAGCACGTTTCCATTTTTCTGAAAAAGGTGTGCGGGAGGGTTTACATGGAGTGCTACCGAGCCAACCCCCTACACCTCCCTACGAAAGGCGTGCCTCAGAGATGTCAAGACCCCCCCCCCCCCCAACAATGAGTTCATTGGGGAGGATAGGAGGGATCGCCTGATTGTTGTACAGTAGGGTACTCAGCCACCTTGGCCAGAGCCCATGTGCACATGCAGATGATGCAACTGACTCTGACAGTGACAGTCCAGTATGGCAGATGTCAGGCACAAAATTTTACATACATTTACCAAAAATCCCCCAAAAAGTTTGAAAATAGTTTCCAAAGAAGAGGTACCAAAAAACCCCCCATACTGGACCAAAACACCCCCCGGGGGGTTTTTCGGTAGAAACGGGGAGTTTTGTACCAAAAAACCCCCCGGACAAGTCGAAAAAAGCTCCAAAAATCTGTTAAAAAAGTTGAAAAAATAAAGGCGGAAAAACAGGGAAAAAACCAGGCGACCAGGCCAGGCAATTTGATGTGGGCACGGGCGCACGGGCACATACAGATACCAGCCCGGAAATTTTGACATACCCCGCAGAATCGCTTCCTTTCCTTTTTGGTTTTGCATAGATGCCTACGTGGCGTGGCAGCATGAACAAGTGACAGGTGACATGTGACAAGTAGTTGATGCCCAAGTGTACGTCCCACCGCTGAATGCGCCATGCGAGCAGTGCTCCGCACGCGACAATGCATGTTGTACTTAGTCTGTCATGCTTGATCCCGTCCGTCCGACTGAGCACTTACGGGACACACGTGAGTCTGAGAACAAAAAAAAAAGGAAGTTTGTGGTGACGCTCTGTGCTATGTCACTGTCGCAATGAGGAACTAGGGGGCCATCACCACAGCCTTCGGCAAAGCTCTGCCTTACTTTTTCACGCTTCTGCTCAAAACGCATTGTACGCATGTGTTTGCCAGAGGGTGTTAATTCATCATACTTCTCTTTGGGTTGCCCAGCTGTCATCACAGAGAAAACAATAAAAAGATTGATAAAAAGCTCTCTGGCATGAATCTTCATGAACGTTGGAAAGAATGTAACAGCAGTTTCGCAGACACACCTGAAAAACTGAAATGTGTAATGCCAACGAGTCATCAGCAACAACAAAGGCTGAAGAAATTGCAGACATAGAGGGCCGCAATCAGATGAACTGGTGGCGTAGTAGTGGTGTCTGTAACCTTTATGGCAACCTGAAGCCCCCCGTTATGGCCTTCAGTCTACCTGCGGCCACAGGTCCCCACAAGCAACTCGTGCAATGTGCAAGTGCACGACCTGTAGGGCCACAAACGGGGTATCATCTGCAACATTTTCCGGCACAATACCCACACAATGGGTCCCATCGATTTTCACTGTTCAGTTTTGGAGTCAAACTCAGTATTGTGGACGGGCACCTGTTGCACAGGCCACCTCTGCAATTTGGCATTATGGCCCTTTATTTCTGAGTGTCTATTTTTTTTTTCGAACAGCTCCATGTTCCTGACTGCCCAAGGCTGCGCTCTGAAGCAGTGCTGCAATGCCTTGCAGATGTACACTCCTGGCCGCTCCCGGGGCCGTCTCAGGCGATCCTGGCGGTCCTCCCGTCTGTCAATGGGACAGAGCCGCGGCGTGGCCATGCATCCAGACGTTTTACAGGGCACTGCACAATCAGCATCTCTGGGTGCGTTATACAGGGGGCTGGTGTTGAGTGGACGATTGCAGGAAGACCCACATCAGTTGCAAGCACTGAAGGCCTTGAATGCAGTCATTGAAGACATCCGCATGCAGCAGGAGCCCATGAATGCTGAGGCCCCAGGTCACAGCTCTCCGCTGCAGCCGCTCCGGAAATTCATGGGTTCGGTCGCTGGGGCTGCAGCCCCGGTCATGGAAAGCTCCGGAGCCCGACACTTGTGGGAGTCTATGAAGGCTCAAGGATATGCACTTTGCGGTCAAGGAATGCCCAACGCTGAAGCTCAGGAACACGCGCTGGGAAACAGCCTTCAAGTTTATGGTTCTGCTGCTCCGGCCGCAGTTTCATATGAAGCGAAGTGCAATGGCATCTACATTTGGGGTGAGGTGGGATGCGGCAAGACCATGCTCATGGACATGTTTTACCACGCGGTCCCGGTGGCCAGGAAACGCCGCATGCACCTGGCGATGTTCATGTCCGAGACATACCGCCGGCTGCACGAGTACAGTACTGATAAGAGTCACAACCAAAGCGCAATGGAGCAATTAGCAGATGCGATTGCCGCCGAATCCTTGGTCCTTTGCTTTGACGAGTTTCAGGTGACAGACATCGCTGATGCGGCCATTCTGACAACACTTTTTACGTTGCTTTTCGAGCGAAGGATTGTCGTAGTGGCCACCAGCAATAAGACCCCCGATATGCTGTACCATATGAACACTGGATTTGGGAAGTTTGTGGAGCTACTGAAAAAGCACTGTGTCATCCATGAGTTGGTCCGGACTCAAGACTACAGATTGACAGGCACGCCGACTAGCAAAACTTTTTTCTATCCGCACAATCTGGACACAGAAAGTAAGTTGTTTGCAATGTTCTCACAGCTGACACCCGCTCCCGTCGTGAAGGCCACAAAACTTCACCATTTTGGGAGGCACATTGTCATCCCATATACCAAGGGCCCATGTGCTCTGTTCTCCTTTGAGTATCTCTGTGGCAATGACACGGCGCTGGGCCCAAACGATTACAAGTGCATAGCGGAAGCTTACCACACAGTCTGCATCACTGGCATACCCTTGCTAGGCCTACACAACCGCAACCAAAGTAGGCGATTCATTTCTTTGATTGATGAACTGTATCGATATAAAGTGAAGTTGGTCTGCACTGCGGCCCACAGCCCCGACAGTTTGTTTGCTTACGAGGCACTGTCAAAGGCAGCACAGCAGGAGACGTATGATGATTATTACGTCGACAGTACAACCGAACGAGAGCAGGGCCGCTTTTACATCGATTTCGACCATGATTTCGGTGATGAATACGCTTGTGACGATAAGGCCTACTTGAAGCCCGAGGCTGACAAACGCTTCACAGGTGAAGATGAAATCTTTGCATTCCGCAGAGTTGAGTCAAGACTGAAGGAGATGATGACGGAAGAGTACCTGCGATTGCAGCACCTGTGCTTCACCACGCAAGAGGTGAATGTGAAGATGCTCCTGGGCACTGCCAGAGAGCTGACCAGTGCGTGATACGTGACTGGCGTGCGGCAGGGCTCTTGTGGTGGGCGAGAGGCTGTTCCTCCCGTCCCTCCCGCACCCTACAAAACGTTACCCATCCATTTGACTGTGAGTCTGTACCTGACCTCTACACACCACAGAGACAGACAGTAACAACACGTCGGTATTGCAAGTGAAATGATGTTCCAAAAGGGGCGTGGGGTGGGGGGGCGTTTTGCACCATTTGGACAGTTTCGACAACTGGTGGCATCGTGGGACCACGCATCATGCTGCTTGAGAATTGAGACCTTTCTCTAGGACGTTGTAAATAGTCTCCGGGCTGTGAATAGTCGTTCATATGGAATCATTGTTTGCTTCTTGGTCAAGGTCCCCATCTGCCTTCCTGGGAATCCGCCGGGCCTGGGCGCAGGTGACGTGATGTAGGGGCGGTATTTTGGGGCACAGTTTCTCTTTCGTCTTTTATTTGTCCAAAACCTGCCCTGAAGAAGGCCTTTCCTCCCTTCCATCCGGTGACGGCCGCCTTGACCGCCGTCCAGGCCCTCCCATAATATGCAGTTCGGATCCCAAAGTTTGGCATACCTACTCGACTGGCGCTGGGATTGAGGCCAATGGGTTCAAATTCGCAGGGACCCCAAGGTCCGAGGTTCGAACCCGACGTTCAACACCGACCAGCACGAAGTGCACCCCCCAAAAGTCGGAGTTGGTGCCCAACAAGCGAATTGGTAGTTCATAGATCGCGCTTCTTAGCACAGTTGTAGTGCGGGCTTATCCCCACTGCAGCAATTGCCCCACGGCTGCGCTTTAGGGTGGAAGTATTTCGTTTTGGTTCCCCAATAACGGAAGGCCTGTGACGTTTTTGTGGCAGGATTGCATTTACTCGGCGGTTGGGGCTTACCAGACGGCAGTTCATGGTTGCTGAACACCCCTTGCCCTTTTGATGCCTCAGCGGTCCGGAGGGTGGCAGGACAGCCGTGCCCTGCACGCAGCACGCACGCACTGCAGACTCTTCCTGTCCGGAGTGGAATGGTGAGTTTTGACGTGGAAAATGATGGGGCAGGGGGGGGGGTCGGTTGGCACGACGGTGTTGCGAGATTTTTTTCCCTTTGGTGTACCGAGGAAAAGGCGCAATGCCCATTGCATTTGTGACGAGCCGTTTTCTGGTGCCGACCTCCGTCGGCAATGGCATTGACATATATTTGTGCTGAGGGCACAGGCCACTGTTATTTTATCAAGTTTTCTCCTATTTGTATCCGGATAAGAACAGATCCCATTTCTCTGAAGAGGCGTCAAATATGAAGTCTCAGGCACCCCTTCCCAACGAATGTGTGCGCCCCCGCTGCAACGGGATGCATGCAGGACGCAGTCTGGAATCGGATTTGTGTGCCCACATCCGACTGCACTTGTTTCGACTGACATTCATCGGCCATCAAACAACGGACCACTTTTGTGTGCAAATGCATTCACCAGAAGCCTAAGGTCACTGATTTGCGCAGAGTCAACAAGTTGCCTCAACCCTGTATTTTGGGGGTTATTGAACCCATCACCACTTTCATCCCGAGCAGCATTATGCATCCCATTCGCGTTTTTGAAGGGTTTGCTGCAAACGTCACAGGATGCCAAAACCAACCGAGGTTTGCGGCAAATCGTTGCTTCTTCTCCACAGTTTTGGGTAAAGGGGTGTGGCATGTACGGTGCATGCTTTAGGGCCTTCTGGGGAATGGGGGGTGCTGGCATCGGGCGCTGTACCGAAGAGAAGGTGTTTCCAGTTTCAAAAATTGCGTGAATCGAGCCTCACCCAAGACTCATTCAGTGCCACCCAAGCCTCACCCAAGCGTTCTCCAAGCCTCATCGAGCATTGAGCCGTGAACGGTGATTCTGATTGCAGTCGATTGCATTTGATTCCACTTGCATCATGGGATAAGAGGTCACATGTCATCCCATCTCTTGTAGTGGCTCTGTTTGCACCCGGGTATTTCCAGCGACTGCTAGAAGCAATTCTCGGGGGAAATCTATCTGCCCAAAAGGAGACGGTTTTTGCTACGACCGTGCACTGTGCACGCTCTGTATGCACACTCTGCGGCAATCTCATCGGAGGTCAACTTGTCACCAATCCAAGAGCCTCTAGAAGAATAGCGGATGCCCCACCGGCAGTGTTTAGAGTCCTTGTCCACACTTAAGTAGTGACAGTTAATGACTTTCTCTGCGAAATCAACCAAAGCGGGGATGTGGGCGATTGGTAACTTGGACTTAGCATGAAAGTTGAAATCACCAATGCCCCCCCCCCCCTCGCGAGGCTGTTAATGCATGGTGTCTGTATCCGACACTGATTGCTGATGTCTGACTAACAGCTACTAACTGCGATTGTCTTCTGACCAACTGTAGTCACACATGATGTTCTGTTTTATGTTTTAGACACCATGTGTCTTGAGGTCTAACCGGGTCTGGCATTGAGAATAAAGATGCACGTATGCCTTACAGTGGACTGCATTACCTCTGGTCTGTGTTTGTCTGTTTGTTAATCCCCCCACCCCCACACACGCGTGACTGCAGACCTGATTTGAATTGGATTTGCCATTTGTGTCTGTCTTTTTGTGTGTCTTGTCTGCACCTCAGGCTAAACATCCTGCCGAGGAATCTGATCCCATGGGAACATGCTTGATTCAAGCAGGCCTGGAAATGGGATGGCCTTCCCGGTGTTCCAGCAGCACTTTGGGGCCCTTTGATCAAACAAAAGTTCACGCCGCTGCAGGGTTCCGACTTGTGTGTCCAATAGGACCGCCCCTCCCCCAGCCCCTACCCATTCCCTGCCCCTCTTGCAATTTCCATTTCAGTTGCCTTGCCCTGGGGCTTCTTGTTGGGTCCGGTTCCTGTGCCTCACCGCCCAACCTCCTCACACCCTCACCCACCTCTTGTCTCTGGGTTGATAGCCCCCGCTCTCCCTGCCCTCTTCAAAGGGGCCAGCAGGGCTCGGTAGGTGGCTTTGCAGACAGAATACACCCCCATTTACGCTCACTTGCCCCACTGTCACAGTGCACCAAGTACACCAGCCCCCTCTGGTGGCCCTTTGGCACTCCATACAAAGAAACAAAGAAGACACTGGGCAAGTGGACAAGAGACGGATATTCACCGCAAATGTTGCTTCTTTCTGAGGAGTCGCATGTTCCCAGACTCGTCCCCTGAGCGTTTCTCACCATGCAGCCCTATAACGATGTCCTTTATGAGGACCAGGTTGAGCCTGCTACAAGTTGCACCCATGCTTCATGCGTACCTTTGTTCTCCACTCGCCCTTGTCCAAGTGGTAGTGGTGAGCGTGTTCTGTACTTAACGGTCCTTAGAAGGATGGTGCTCTCTGAGCGGGGCTTTCGGTAATTTGCACCCACAGCAAGGCACCTCGGGCATAAGGTTTGAAGCATGCTAATTGCTGTGTGTGCATGCGGCACATGGACACATATGAATGCGGGCATAGGCCTTGTCTATGCTCTGTAAATCAGACAGACAGACAGACAGACAGACAGACAGACAGACACACAGACACACAGACCGTCACTGACGGACGCACAGATGGACGAATGGACGGACAGACTGATCGATGGTTGTTGCACTGTGGAGGCCCAAGGGTCAGCACATCAGCGATCTGGCGGGGTTTCTCTGCGCATACCGCGGGCATTGCAACATTTGGCTTCCCTCCTAAATTGAGAGGATCCCTCAGTCTTGTGTAGACCACAACTGAGACGAAAGGGAAGTGCCAGTGCTTGGCAGGGAGGGCAGCCCCCTTTTAGACGCACCGTGGGCAGTTGGCTGACGGCGCCAACTCCACTGGTATCCAGTCCCCCGCTCTCATTTGCCAACTCAAGACGCCCCCCACCTCACCATGCCACCACGTGCACGTGCACCACCATGGTTCTTTGGTCATGGTTTCACAGCAGTTTGTACGGCAAGCTGTAAGCTGTGAATGTGCCCTCCAAATATGGAACCAAGTCACTGTGCTGCACCTTTCCTTCTTACAATTGTGAGTTGCCTTGTTCATGCATACCAAGTTGCTTTGGGTGGCTGCTTACTGCAATCCATATACACCTTGCACTGAATGCAAGCATCATGACCCATTTTCTTGGATGAAGCCCCCGAGACTTTTCGGGGCCCCTTTGTCCTTTTGTCCATTGGTATGTACCACTTGATCACCAAAAGTGAAAGTTGGATTTTCTGCTCAAGGCATATTACATCACTCCAAGTTGTCATACTCAAAAGGGGGCCAGAATGTGCATGACAGAAATTCTATTTACACCCATCAATCAAGCACCCATCGAGTTCCCGGACGCCTTTGGTTTGAACAATCAATGCCCCCATTGGGGGCGTATTAGCGTGCCGGGCGCGCGCGGGGCATAGAATCTGGCCCATTCTTTGCACCCAGTTTATGATGATGGCAAGGGTGGTAGTTGGAAGTGACATTTTGTGTTGTTGAATTCTCATATTTCGGCTTATGCAACGTGCAGGGAAGGTTTGCGGTCTAGTGCGGCTACTTGGGGGACTTACCTAGGTGGGGATAAACTTGGGGCTAGAGATAGGATACTTAATACAGAGGTAGCGCACCGGGCATGCGGCGGGCGCGCGCCAGGCAAACATTCCCCCATTGTAGCTAAAGGGACCCCGTGGGGGTGGGGGTACGCGACGCCCCACCCCTCGCAACCATTGGTGGTCGCTTCGCCACCCAGGCACCATCCACAAGGGAGTGTGAGCGCTCCTATTGCTGGATTTGGGTAGTGGGGATTTCAATAGCAAAATTCGAACATTCGGTGTAGCCTATCCATGTAAACAATTTTTTTACCGGTTTGGAGGAGCCCAGTTTGAAGGAATTTCATTTCAACAAAAAAACGGTTTTAAGAAAGTAATGCTCATGTTTGGCGATGACATCGCCATCATAGGAAAACGCATCATAGGGTTTGGTCCCACGGCATCTACTTATCATGACACACATGCGTTTGTTCATTCTCGTGTGGAGTAATTGTATGCCATCGGTTGGCATACTGGCCCAGCCCACACCCCTGCTGCCACGTCGGTTGCGAGCAGTAAATTGTTGTGGAACTGGCATAGTGCCACTATCTACTCACTCATCCAGTACAGGTACCTGGTTTCTATTCGAATGCGCCGCCCAAAGGCTGTGGAGGTCCGCCGGTTGGGCACTGAATGGTCCGCCGATGTGGATGCACCCACTGTAGACCAACGTTCCCCACCGCCCGACACTTGTTGTTGTTCTGCTCGACTAACCCAATCAATTGGTCGTGTGCATGATGCGAGTGCACCCCTGTCTTGGTTTAGACTCACTGAGGCTGGAACTGGTGCTGGCCCCAAAGTTCATGAGCTGAGTCTATGTGCACGCATGCAATAGCAATTTAACAGGCTTTCAATTGTGCCATGGCCAGCCCTATGCATTGCGAGAGGATGCCAAACGTCCTTGGGCAACCAACCATGGATATGCTCTCACAGCATCCCCGGTCATTCCCCTCTGGTCCCTACGGCCACCAAAAACACATTCAGCTTCTGTCGCGGAAAAGAAACTCAATAAAACTGCATCAGACATTGTCAAAGTTAGTCCCGTAGACCTGACACCCCAAAAAAAATTCCGGCTGATAATTGACGAATTGCACCATGCTACCTATCCCTTACCGCTAATGACACACCACGACCTGGCCCCAGTGTTTCACCCATACATCTCAACAAGTGTGTTGCTACGGCCTACAAGCAGCCCTTTCAGCACCCCAGGGACACAACCAGGAGCCCTAATTGGCGCTACAAGGCTCCCCAGGTGGGTTTCTTGTGCTCCCATTTGTCCTCAAGTGACGGCCCAATCCTGGCTCAAAGCCACGTAGCGGCCATTGGAGGTCACCCAAAAATCACAAGGGAAATCATTGTTTGACCCTGCGTCGAACAGTGGTACTTGTGCGCCCCTGGTCGTCCCTCCTTTTAGGGGGGCAGAATTTGGGAAGTGCCTTGGGGTGCGCTTCGGGGGAGCCGGAGGCTTGCTTTCTTCCTCTTGCCTCCGCGTTTCTTTGGCGGGCGGGGGTGCGGCCCCTCACTTTCCGACTCCCTGGTCTCCTCACCGCACTCTTGTGCGGATGGCCCTTGGTGACCAGTGTCGGGAGGTCTCAGGGGAAGTCGGGCTTTCAACTCGGAGGGGAGGGGGGTCCCGCAAAACTGCGGGGGGGAAACACAGCAAGGCAGGCTACGGACGGCCTGTGGACAGAGGCGCGTGGTCAGCAAAAACAGTCAAACGACCCCGGCAACAACCAGCACATCTTCAATACGCCAATTATTGGGCACCGCTGACGCGCAAACGGCACACCATGCCACATTCAGCACAGGCCCAGCACACCAGCTACTGGGCTCCGCGAACGCAGAAACGACACCAGCAAGAGCACCGGCCGCAACGGCCGACAGAAAGCAGCAACCTGACGCAACATGCGAAGGGAAGAACGGGTGACTGTCCAGGGCCCCGTAAAGGAACAACAACCAGACCGAATGTCACACAGGGGGGGGTCGGGCTTGACAGGACCATTAATCAGTCATTTTGACCTCTGGCACCAAAAAAAATTTTGAGCATTGACGATGCTCCTTTTTTTTTTTCACCAAATACTTGGCAAATGATGACTTTTCTGAACCCCCTCGGCGCTGATTCCAAGAATCCCATTTTTATTTTTTGCCGATTTTTGGGTCTGGGTCACCCCCGGGCCCCAGGGGTCAGTCTCGGTAGGATTTTGGTGGGCCTGTCAAATTACCGTGCGAATTCTACAGATTTGCGAAAATATTTAATTCCTGGCACAAGGTGTTGTTGTCCGCCAAAAAAAAAAACAACGCAAAAGAATAATTAACTATTGGCTTCATGCCTTACGCAAAAATGGGTTCCGCAAAAAAAAATCGCAAAAATAAAATAATTTTTGCCCCTGCTCCCCTTTTTGCAAGAATGCCAGAATCACGGGGGAGTTTGCCCAACTGCTTGTTGTCCCCCTCTTCTGTGTCTCATGCCCCGTTCTGCACCTTGCTTTGCTTTCAGAGAATGATGCCTCCGGGATTGTCACAAGTGTTAAAATAGTGGAATGTGGCTGTTGATGTGCCCCAAAGCAGATAAAGGGGCTAGTTTGGGACGTGGATATTTGAATGCGGCTGTTGATGTGCCCCAAAGCAGATAAAGGGCTAGCTATTATGGACAAGTTTGGAACTGGTTTGTTGAAAAATTGGTAGACCTGAACCATGCTTGTTGGTGCTTATCTGTGCTATGGACTGCAATCCCAGAGTCCAAGGTACGCACAGTTTCTTGCAGTAGCAACAAAAGGAATCAACCACAATCCCCAAAATGCAAAAAAAACCGCAAAAAAATAGTTTTGGTCCAACACCCCACGCGAAAATGGGTTCCGCAAAAAAAAATCGCAAAAAAAAAATAGTTTTTGCCCATTTTTGCCCATTTTGGATGCTGCCGCAAAATTTTTGCTTATTATTAATTCAAAACACCCAACGCAAAAATTAGGATTCCGCGAAACTTTAGAATTCGCACAGTAGCCTTTTTAGAGGCAGGGTTGGGGGGTCGAGCCAGAGGACTGTATCGCCCCCCCCCCCCCCTCCCGGAGTTGAAAGCCCGGTTGCCCCAGGGGGTATGACAGCCCCTTATCCCCTACAGGTCTTTTTGTCTGAGCTCTGGCGAGTCTACACCCGAGCCTTGGCCCGCCAGCCACCTCACCGACTTCTGGGGCATTGGGGTGGTCGACAGCCTCCACACGAAGCGGGTCTGTCGCCCATCGCCTGCGTATCACTCGAGATGCGAAGCTCCTTCAATTCACGCCGTTTGTGGGCTGTGGATCTGGAAGGCAGCGTGCCCAGTCTCCAGAGCCTCCAGGGCCGTATTTTCTTGACAGAGGACCCCTCGGCGCAGGCCGGCACCACCGCAGGCGGCCTGGCGGAGGGGAGCGCGCGCAGCATGCGATACGCGGAATTCACACAAGATATTGACGCCTTCAAAGAGCCTTTGGAGAGCACTGGCGAGGCAACCCTCAGCCTCTTCACTAAGAAAATCAATGCGGCGCTGAGCGCCGGCCACAAAGCCCAAGAGGAAATGGAGGACCTGCCATCGGAATCGCACGGCGGGCAGTCCGTGCGGGGCGAGCACTCCCTTTGCGATGAGAACGAGAGCGTCCTCCACGACCTCATGCAGTACTGCGCCGCGATGGGGCGGGATCTGGCCTCGGATTCGCCGCAGCGCCGAGCGGCGCATTTGCCCACAACGATGTCGCGCTGGGGCCGACAGCCGACCACGATGTCGCTGAGTCCCAGAAGTCACCGGAGTTTCGTAGCCACGACCCCCTGCAGTCCCGGCGGCAACCTCCTGAAGGACGCTGTTTCGCAAATGTTGGAGCGGACGCGACCGGACGGCGCCGACACGTTCCTGTCGGTTGTGCAGTTGGCCAAGCACTCCTCCGCTGACAACCCATCCCGCGAGGCATCGGCGCGTCAGGCCCTCCCGGCCGAGGGATCTCAAGTCGTCATCTGCGAGCCACCGCTGATTGGCGCAGGGACGCCTAAGCGGGACCGAGACCGGCAGCCGGGGATTCCGCGGAGCTTCAAGGCCCAGACGGCGGCCCGGGAGTCCGGGGCCGTGAAGGAGCGCGCCTACATCCGAGAGCGAAGGGAGATGCGGGGCCGGATCGCCAAATCCGAGGCGAAGGAGCAGAAGATCGCGCGCGCGCAAGACAAGAGGCGGTACAAGGCCCGCTGCAACGACCCGACCGTCCGGCAGATGCAGGCGGAGTGGCTCACGCTGGGCGCGTCCGCGGGCCGCATGGCCCGGTGGACCGCGGCGCTGGAGCACCACCGCCGGCGGTCCGAGGACTGGCGGGACCTCCGGGAGCGCCGGGCGGTGCTGGCGCGGGGGCTGGCCCCGCTGGTCCGGAGCTGGAGGCGGAGGAGGTTGTGGGGCGCGGTCATGCAGATCCTCCGCGTGCCGGGGGTGTCGCGCGTGGACAAGGACGCGGCGGCGGACAAGATCGTGCAGTGCCTGCGGCTCGCGCGGACGAACCAGAAGAAGCAGGCGAAATTGCACACCGTCCGGGCGTTCCAGGCGAAGGTCAAGTTCCTGCAGAAGCGCGTGCGACACCGGCTGCACACGAAGGAGGCGCGGCTGTCGTCGCTGCAGATGATGTGGGCGGACACCGTGGACAAGCTCCGGAAGGAGCTGCGGCACGCCAACGTCCCCGGCTTCACGGAGAAGGTCGCGCTGCTGCGCTCCCTGACCGCCGAGTGCCAGCGGTACGCGTTCCAGCACGCCCACCTCTTCAAGTCGGACGACGCCGACAAGGCCTGGGCGGCGAAGCTGGTGAAGAAGCACCACGTGTCGCCCCACCTGAGCCACTGGATGCACGAGCACGACACGCTGTACCAGACCGCGATCCGGACGGCGGAGCGCACCTCGCGGCTGCGCACCGCGATCATGCAGACGGTCGCGGACGAGAAGGACCGGGAGGCCGCGGCCGCCGAAGAGAACGATCGGTACATTCTGCCGCCGAGCGCCGTCAAGAAGCTGCTGGGCGTCGAGTTTGGGCGGCGTGGCCGGGCGTTCCAGAGGGAGTGGCGGGAGTGGCAGTTCCAGGTCGGCGCCGAGGCCATCTTCAAGGAGATGGAGAAGGAGAGGGTGCCGCCCGCTGCGCCCCCGGTCTGCGTTGTCCAGACGCCGACTTCCAAAGCGTCGGTGCACTACAGTCGGGTCCTGAGCGCACTGGACGAGTCCAGGCCCACCAGCCCCAAGGCCTCCAAAGGCAGCTCGCAGTCCACGAGAGCGTTCATGCCGGACCGCCGGTCGAGCATCATGCCGGGGCCCGGTCACGTGGGGTCGCGCGCGCAGAGGCCCCCCCGCTTCACGTGGGTCCTGTCGGAGAAGGAGATGGCGGAGCTGATCCTCAAGGCCGTCCACGACAGCCAGCGCACGGCCAGCACAATCCTGCACGACGCGGACCCCGCGCCGGCCCGGGCCCGGGCCTCCACATCGCACGCCCGGGGGCTGCGGGCCTCCGTGCCCCACTGCGGCGGCCGGCGCATCACGATGCACGGGCACGAGGCGGACTGGTCCCGCGCGTCGTTCCGCCAGCAGCAGCAGGCGCACTGACCGGCATGTGTGGTAGGCAGGCGGTTGGAGGAGGTTGCCAAAGCGGTCGGGGGGCGGTTACTGTCGGTTACGAATGTCGTTGAGGCTGGCACTTGGCGTCAGGGGGACAGCGGCTGGACAAAAGCGGGGGGCCCTGGAGGGGGGGGGGGGGGGGCACAATCATAGTGCACGCGGTCCGACAGTGGACTGTGTCGCACCCGATGCCATGCCCCAACGCACGAGCGCTGCTGGAGCAGCACAGAAGTGTTTGCGTAGGACTGCCCAGGGGACCCACCGATGCGCCGCCTGCCCCGTCCCCCTCCCCCGCCGCTTTAGACTGACCTGCCCCCGCGCCCCCCACTGCAATGCCCCGCTCCAGTTCTCTGGGAGCACATCCCAAAGACACTGACTCTTGTGCGAACCAATGACCCCCTCCGGAATGTCATACCAAAGGACACAAAGCCCGTGGACGTCGACAAGACGTTCATGAAAATGGCGCCGCGGAAGCAGGGCGGTCCTTAAGGAACCCAACTTTTTTTCTTTTTGCTAAGGACCGCCCCCAGGGACCACCAACCGCCAACCGCCAACCACCAACCGCCACCAACCGCTAACCGCCACCAACTGCCAACGGCCACCAACCGCCAATCACTAACCACCGATGTATCATATTGAATTCCTCAACATGGGGACCCCTAGAACGCAACAGCAATGTAGCCATGTTGATTGCTCCCCACTGCGGGGACCCCGAGAGGGCAAGGGTTATGTCGCCATATTGATGTGTCCCTAATCTGGGAACCCCCGTAAGGACTGCCCTGTGTAGAAGTGTTGCTCATTTCTGTGGTCTGCAACGAGAGGCAATCGACCTCTGCGCGGGTGCGTGCCTGGCCTGTTGGGCCCGCGGGTTTTGCTGCGGAAATCATATCTTTTTTGAATTGCTCCTCAACAGCCTCCATCACTTCATACCCGAATATTGGGCCAATTCAGTTGGATTCTCTGGCGTGAGGGGGTGTACCGAGCCGTTGGACTTTTTGGGGCATGGCGGGCTGCACATCTGCCGTGGCGTTGGCACGGGTCTCTGCAATGCGCAGAGTGACACTCATTTCACACGCAGGATCTCCGTATCAGAGGATGACAGTCTCAGCCCGGATTCCGACGCAAGTGGCACATCCAACCTCAACACAGCGACCCCCCCCCCCCCCCGGGCCGCCGCCAATACAATCACCGCTGCACCGTGCTGCTCAAATACTCCGTCTGAGTCGTTCCAGACGGAGTATTTGAGCCGTTCCAGGCGGAGCTTCTGCTGTCTGGGAATGCGAACCCCCCCCCCTCCCCCCCCCCCGCCTCCCCGGGCCTCCGCTTCATTACCCGAGAGTACTGGGCTTGACCGGGCGGGCCCGGCCAAAGGCGTCAGAAGGCGTCAGAAGGACAATTCTGTCTCTGGCAGCACGCCACACGAATCTCCCGGATGCATGCATGCCCATCACGTGGTGCTATGATGATAGAATGTATGGTGCGTACTAGGCAGGGGGTGCCATAAGGACGCTCACCCTTTTTTTTTCTTTTTCTATGGCATCCACTCTCTGATGTTTGGTGGCTACCCACCAACCGCCATCGGTTACCCACCAACCGCCATCGGTTACACACCAACCGCCATCGGTTACCCACCAACCGCCATCGGTTATCCACCGGCCGCCATTGTAGGGCGTATTGGACACTCCGAGTTTTTTTTTTTTTCATTACGGCACCCCCTGGTACTAGGGTGTGTGCATACAAGCCGAACACTGACTCCCAGGTCAAACAAGAGTTTGCAGCGGGCTGTAGGGGAGGTCTCAGGGTACGACAGCCTCTTATCCCCCACAGGACTTGTTGTCTGAGCCCCCCCCCCCCCCCCGCTCATTCGTACGTCGCCGAATTCCGTTTTTGAGCTATTGTCGGAGCTATTGCTGGTGCGTTTCCGTCCAGCAGTCCCTTGACGCACTGCCGCTTGTTGCCTCCCTCCTGATCTACTGGGCCCTCGTGGGGCTGCTTGCACATGGGTTGGTGCGTTTGTGCACGTGGGTTGCAGACACAATGGAATGTGGAGGAGCGATGGACCACGGGCGGTCCCCATTCCCCACGGACCTCTTTGCGTTGTGTATGCCCCCCAAGCGCGTTTACGGCGCGGCGGGGGGGGGGGGGGATAAACCAGATGGATTCTTTCCACATTGAGTATTTGTTGTGCTCTGTCGGCATGCGAAGCCACTGGTTGGCTCACAGGTCAAAAAGTGGTTTCCCCTGGGCTCTGGGGGGAGGTCTTTGGGGGTGAGAAAGCCTCTTATGCCACTACCCCCACTACCCCCGACCCCTGGCTGCTGTCTGTGGAGGGCCGCCCCGTTGTTCTCCATCTCCGGAGGGCCTAGGCTCGGCTCTATATCTCCCTCTCCTCCCCACCCTGGCCCCCTACCGCAAGACCAGCCTCATTCCCCCAACTCGCCATGTCACCTCCTTCGCCCCAACCCCGTCCCCTTCATCGGCGCCGTCCTCCTCGCCCCTCTCCTCCTTGCCCTCCTCCTGCTCCTTCTTCTTCTCGACGAAGTAGGTCCTCACCAACATTGTCTGCCGCACAGAAACATGGGGGACAGCACCCCCATTCCACTACGGACCGCACCCACGTCTTCCCTTTCCTGGGTCAGCTGGGTGGCAACAGCTAGGCCCTCACAGACCCGGGGTTTTGCAACGGAGGAGTAGCCAATCACATACCACGAACCATTGTGGCCTTAACCGTGACCCCTTAACCTTGACCTTGACCTTTACCTGCGCGATGTACAGCGGTTGTTGGGCGGGAAAGTTAAGAGTGTGGACAGTGATGTAGTTGTGCAGCTGTTGGACCGCATGGTCGGCATACCAGGTACACTCGGCGCTTGCTGGGATCTATGTTTAAAGGATAGACATTAGCCTAAGAGAAAGTAGTTGAGGAATGCTGAGATCCAATCTTGACAACATCAGAGTGTTGCTTGTGCTGTGCAATGTTGAAGTTTCTGTGCCTCCGCAGCCTTAGCCGAGAGCTGCAGGGAAAGGTCCCCATCCACGCCATGGGTTGTCACCGCATTCAGTGCTTGGTGAGCCAATGCTACCACAGGAACCATGTGCGGAGAGTGTGGAATCAGAAGAACTCTGATCATCTTCTGAGGGAGTTGTAAGCAGTGACAAACCTAAAGCGAACAAGGCATGGTGCGAAGATGTAGGCCTGAAAAAATGACTTTTTGTGTAGAGTAGTAACTGAGAAATATGCAGTGTTGTGCAGCTTGCTCTACTGAATCGGGTCTAGCCTACGTTGCTGAAAGAAGGGGGTTCACCAGCCTCATCACGTGGTGCTACGCTCAGTGGGATACTCTCAATTGTGTTGAACCACTGTATGTTTTTGCTTGAATGTCAAACCTATTTTGGCGGTGGCTGAGGCCAGAGGACTGCCATGCCTTGCAGCCAACCTACTGAAGTTATAGGGGGTGCCCTGAGCGCAGTGCGCACGCAGTGCAGTAGTCGTACTGTAGATCGATACTTTGTGATACTAGGGGCATCATTGTTGCCCCTAGCATAGGTTTTCGTGCTTCTTCCACATTGGGGATATGGCATTTTTGGATTTTCACCCTTTTTCACCCATTTCCACCCCTTTTCACATTTTTTTTGCTCATCTTCACCATGGACTCCCACACTTTGGTGTGGGCCTTTGAGTTGACATGACAAACTCCCCGGTTTTTGCCTGACCATAGTCGAATGCCCTGTGCGAGGCCACATCCCTCCTGATGAGGATGTGGTTGTACCACAAGTTGAAAACGGAGGTTGATATGGATTCCCTCCTGCAAGCCACTTTGCCCCCCGGTCCATTTGAGGATGAGGTGGACACATACGCGGCTTTGGGACTAGCTGGTAGGGTGAGTGAGCTTTCAATTGAACAAAAAAGAGGATATGTGTGTGGCTTTCCTTATTTTGCATGGTGTCTTATGTAAAGGGAAGGTAGCTTGCATTTGTCTTGAGCTAGGGTAGTTTGGGTGACCTAAATTTAGGGGTGTTTGGGTAGCTGGGGTGGCCTAATTTTGAGGTTGTTTGGAAGGGGTCGGTATGGGGGTCCTTCACAGGGGAATCTAGTCTAAAAGTAGCGCGCAGTGCGCGCGCAGTGCAAGGACGCCCCCACAGTAAACACTTGCATACAAGTCGTGGCTGCTTCACACAATGCTGGTGGAGTGTTTGTCAGTGGGGCTTTTGTGGGTGCCCTTAGTCAATTATTCTCGACAATTGTTCCTTCTTGATTTTGTCGTGGGTTTGGTAGTGCCCATGCAAGGCAAAGTGTTTGCACTGTCGGAAGCACGAGGACCCTATTTCCAGCCTCACTCTGCCTTGAGTATACACTCTGATCATGGGTTCCAGGCAGATGAGGATACCTTCGGAGAAGATGATGGCAATGTTAGACTATGTTTTGGCTTTTTGTTTAGTGCTCTTGGGGGTGTTGCCTGAACCGTGCGCGCACCGTGCACGCACCGTGCGCGCACCGTGCGTCCTTTTGCGTATTCTGTGTCCACCAGATCCACAATGCCTGAATCTGAGCTGCCCTAGCTTGTCGCCGGACTGCCTGTGTACTACCACCGCTCCAACGGGGATAGGGTGTCGGCCACTGTCGTTGACCCTTCTCCAAGAGGTGGGAGTCGCGTCTCTATTCGGTACGAATTGGGTGGTGAAGAGGTCTTGTATGAGCATGCACCCGAGGAGCGGTTGGAGTTTGCAATTGTGACTGCTGAGAGCCCCGATTCCCCCCAACCTGTGCACCATGAGGCGCCGATGGACGCTTTGCTGGAGCCCCAATTACCTGAAGTGGAAGCTGAAGCCCCTAGAATTGATGATCATGAGCCAGAATGCTGTGGCGGATGAAATTGAAATTCCCGTAACCCAACCAGTGTTGTCGCTTGTGTTGTCGCCTGTGCATGGTTTGTTACGGAGGTGCGTGCAAGGTGCAGAAATTGGGAGCCTGGAACCTGTGACAAGCATCAAATTCAAAAAAAAAAATTCCCGGTACGCCAATAGGGGCTGCAGGGTGCAGAAAATAGGACCCTGGAACCTGTGACAAGCATCAGACTAAAAATTGAAGAATCCTGGTATGCCAGTATGGACTGCAAGGTGCAGAAATCAGGACCCTGGGTGTGTTTCTATGGGGGCCATTCAACGGGGTACAAGTTGGGCAACCATCCCAAAAACATTGAACCGTGCGCGCACCGTGCACGCACTGTGCGCGCACCGTGCGCGCACCGTGCGACAACGCCCCCCTTGGGACATTATGTTTGTCGCGCTCCTGCCCGTCAGTATTATTATTTGAGCTGAGCTGTTGGTGCATGTGGCATGGCAGGGCAGGGCAAGGGCGAGCATCACAGCCAAACTATGTTTTGGCTTTTTGTTTGGTGCTCTTGGGACATTATGTTTGTCAATGGTATACAATATGGGTTCCAGCAAAATGCACATGCAATGCGCACACAGTGTGCACGTGGGGCAGAGTTTCCCTTGTTGTGTTGTGTCCATGACATGTGCTTTGTTTGCAGTGAAGAACGTTCCAAGGCGGAGGCTCTCATGGGATTCAATACCTACAGTTCGAGAGTGCATTTGCCCTGCTGTATTCTCGCTCTATAAGTTGAATGTGTTTTGCGGCCCGGGTTGGAGATGGGGCCGCGGAGCCCTCAATGGCCACCTCGAACAGGCGGACTGATAGACAGAGCTTCAGCGCCAAGCGTCCTGCTTCTGCCTGCCCATGGATTACATGTGTGTAACCCTCCGCATTTGCCCTGATGTGTGCCAGTAGGTGCCGTAGACTGAATGAGGAGAGTGGGGTGGCCCTAGCGCTGGCTGAGTTGCAGCAGTATCTGGATGGGAGCTGGTTGGTTTTTTATACTGCTGGATCGTCTGAATACATGAATCTTGTGGGATGGGTGGGAGGGTTTGGGGTATACTACCCCCAGTTGGGGTGCTACGGTTGGGGGGGGGGGGGGGGCTCCACTGCCATCATCAGCACACAGGGGTGTCCTTTTGGAACGAGATACGCTGTTGTTCCCCACTAAGGACGGCCTGAGGTTGTCGGTGGCTGGACGTGGTCAACCGACGGCCGTTGACACTCAACCTACGGAGGTTGGCGTTTAGCCAGCGGCGGTTAATGGCCAACCGGTTGGCCCACCGCCGTTACTTATCGGGCTTCCGCTCTGTGGAGGTCCCAGCAAACCAGAGGCCGGCAGTTTCTTGTTCCCTTTCTGGCATCAAGGACAGCCCTGCGGGGACATGTTCAGCAGCTACCGAAACACCTGCGCAAAAGGGGTCGGGGCGCTTCCAAGAGAGAGGAGGGTCACGTGAGGTTCGGCCCCGCTGCTGTGCACATCACTTGTCTCCCGCAATCCGCATGCACTTCAGAGTGTGTCGCATGACAAGAGGTCCGCCATGATCACCGTTGCCGTCATCGGCTGCACCGCCTGCGGCAAGTCGACCCTGGCAGAGGCTCTGTGCGCCCTATGGCCCCACTGCATCGTCGTGGCCGCCGACGACTTTTTCAAGAAGGGGCACGCCGCCGGTGCTGCCCCCTCCTTGAGCCTCGAGGCTCTGCCATGGCCCTCTGGCTCGTGCCCGAGGGCCTTCCAGACCAAAACGACCGACACCAACGTGCCCGACTCCATCGATTGGCCGGCGCTGCGGGCACACATTTGCGGACTGAAGCAGCGGCCCGACGTTGAAGTGTTGCTGGTCGAGGGCTTTTTGCTGCACACGGACGCGGAGACGATGGCGTTGGTGGACCGGGTCATTGTCATCAAAGCGGAGGTATGGGACTGGCCAGTGCTGCAGCAGCGCAAGTACACGCGGGCGCACTTGGGGAAGCCGTCGTACGCCGCCCGCGGGGCCTCGGCGGAGGAGTACCGCGTGTACTTCGAGCACTATGTGATGCAGCGCTACGAGGCCCTCTGGCGGCAGTTCCCGGTCCCGGAGCCCGACGTGGTGCTCCCGGTTGCGTTGCCGCTGGATGAGATGGTCCAGCGGGTGACAACGCGCATTTGCGTGGGTTGAGGCAGGTCCGCAGGACGAGAGCAGTGCATCGACCAATGTGCCGCTCGAGAATTTGCATCAAGGAATCAACTGAGGCTTGCAGGGTGGGGTGCGAAGTTGCCTCGGGTTGTTCCCCACCCACTCAACGCCACACCTACACAAAGCACTGCAAGTCCCGCGGCCAACCCTGATCTGCCTTAGGTAGGTGGCTGGCATTGGGACCCGAGCACACCTCCAACCACTACCCGGTCCAATGCATAAGCACGGAGCGGAGGAAGTGTGGCCAGCCCATTACAGAGTCAAGGCAAGACCTTGCCCCCTGGGTTGTCGTGCTTGTTTGGAGCTCACACTTGCCACGGGTGTCCATCACCTCAGACATTGTCAGGCGGTGGCGTGTCCTACTGAGCCATGCGCTGGACGTGGCTGGCTCCTAATGAGCAATGGATATGGCTGGGGCGGGTATCATTGGATGCCACATGATGAGGAGCTGACTTCCACTGAGATCCACTCCCCTGCCAGATAGTGGTGGCGTGTCTGTTTCTGCTTTGTGAGGCACCTGGCCTTTGGGGTACCACACCGGGTTGGCTGTGGTTGTTCCCCCCACTTGAAGGTGGCAGTGCATGGATGGTGTTTGCAACATCAAAGGGCTGTGACTCAATGTGCCAGGGGCTTCTGTGACCCCCATTGTGTAGAATGAATTGGTGGTTCTGCCATTTGGTAGGAGGTGCTACTTAGATCTTGGATGACGTGTCAACAGAGCCATGCACGAAGGAGCAAGTGGCGAATGGGGAGTATGTTCTCGGCAGAACACTCTGGACGCAAGCTCCCACGCTGCAGACACTTTGTCGTGAAGGACCTGCCATCGGCATCCGAAACCAGCACAGTGCTCTGACCCGTACACCGGGTCGGGTGCATGGCGGCATTATCCGGGGGACGACGTGGGGGGGGGGGGGGTGTTCTTGTTCAGTTGGGGTCTGGTTTGGGCCTGGTCAGACCGCCGTAAAACTGGGCCCAAATACTGCCCCGGTCCGATTGGTCTCGTCCTTCGGCGGACCACAAGTACCAACTTGTCATTGCAAGGGCAGGCTAGTCAACACAACACACGGCCACAAAGAACTGCCCTGTTCTGCTATGATTCCCTTCCCAGTTCTGCTTGCTGCAAGGGTTGTCTTGGTTTTGGGAATTCCCCGAGGGCGTGCTCCTGCTGTGTACCTGCGGAATTGCTGGTTTTCCCCCTGAGTCGCAGGCCTCTGGCAGCCCGATGGGTGCTGGACGGTTGAGTGCTTTCTCTGCATTGAACTGAGTGGTTTTGCTGCTACGTTTGCCTCGAAACCAGATGTTTGCCTGCTTGCGGGCACTTGCAACCCAGACGTTCCAACTCAGGGGGTGTTGGGGCCCATCACAGTCCCTAATGCCCGCCACGTCGCACCCCGCTCGCCTGTTTTGTGTTGTGTAGTTTATGAGGGAGGCGATGCTTGTGACCAGGTCTTGGCGAAATGAATGCTGTAAAAGGCCTGCAAAAATTGGCGCCAAATGTGTCCACATACTGTACGCCTGCGCCTTCATGTTGCCCACCATCTCCCTCCAACAAATCCATCACATGCAGATGCCCAGGGGGGGCTGAGTTCACACTGTGCTTGCTGCCTTCTCTGGTTTTTGCGCCCTTGACGTTCATTTTCACTTTGGTATCACATATGTGTTACGTGTGTTGTTGTGTGCCCTGTGTTGTGGCAGATAAAGGTTGGTCCTGAGAGATCTAGATTGTGTTGCCCTGTTCATGTGTGTTTTCGTGCTATGTGAAGTCTTCAAGTTCAATTAGGTTGGGTTTCTGTGTATACTTGGATTACCTCCCATTATTGGGTTATGTAGCCACTGTACTTTACCAACAGGCGGCCCCAACATAAGCAAACAGTTGGATTTCCTCCCATTATTGGGTTATGTAGCCACTGTACTTTACCAACAGGCGGCCCCAACATAAGCAAACAGTTGGATTTCCTCCCATTATTGGGTTATGTAGCCACTGTACTTTACCAACAGGCGGCCCCAACATAAGCAAGCAGCATACTCTGCCTTGGGTCATGGTGGAGGTGGGCGAGTTAAGGGACTTTGAAACTTTTTTCTTCTGGCCAGCTAGCCTAAAATGGTCTGAACGGTTGGCCAGAATAACCTTGGGGTTCAAACATGTAAACCCCCCCCCACTTATAACCCCCCCCCCACTTATAACCCACCCCCCGGGAGATCTGTGCCACCCAGGGACTTATAAGCCCCCTTTTTCAGCACACAAGCATAGAACAAGAAGTGCCAGCGGATGGATTGCCAATAATCGGGAATCTGTTACTTCTTCATCCCCCTCAGGCAAGTCAACGAGCTCCTCATCTGAAAATTCCCCCACCTCATCATCATCAGGAGCTGCAGCACCACCAGGGTCTCCCACAGATAGGTCCAAATCAATTTCCATTACGAAAAGATGAATGACGTCTGAAGGTGCAAATGTGTCTGGATCCATGCCACCAAGGGACTTATAACCCCCCCCCCCCCACTTATAACCCACCCCCCCCCGCACCCTCAACCAATCCGCAATGCTACTACCACCGGGGGGATTATAAGTGGGGGGGGGGGGGGGTTATCAAGGGCTGTCCCACCAGCTCCAAGATGTACCACCTAAACTTTAGGTCCCTACCACGTCAACTTCAGGTCCCTACCCCCTAAAATTTAGGTCCCTACCCCCTCGACTTTTGGTCCCCTGGCACCTAAACTTCAGGTCCATACCCCCTAAAATTTAGGTCCCTACCCCCTAAATTTAAGGTTCCATGGCACCTAAACTTTAGGCCGAGAATCCAGCTGTTAACTTCTATGGAAAGTGACTTGAGCAGAGATCTTGCAACTGCAAATGATCCTCCTCCACATGACATGGCCCTGGATACCCCATCCTTGAGCTGACCTCACCCTGCCCATGAAATATGTGATAGCCCCGGAAGAGTGGCAAACTCAAGGCAACAGTTGGTACTGGTTGAAGTAGCATTGAGTGAGCCTGGCATGAGGTCAGGATCATGCTGGTCATTTCAAAACCTGACGCCAAGGCAATAACAACGAATTGCAGAACCGGGAAATCCAAAATTTTGCACGTCCTTGATCCTTGATGCGGCACCTGCAACCCGAAGACATGCTGCGCACTAGCGCAAGTCACGCACTGGGGCAAGGATCGGGAGGCTGCGGATGCACGAAAATGATAAAGAGGTCCGTCTCACCCGATTTCACGGATTGTTGGGGTCTCCGAGGCCATCCCCGAAGGCTGAACAGGAGCAGATGTGAACGGGGAGCAGACGTGCGGCACTTGAACGGGCAAAAGGCTAAAGAGCTTTCCAAATGTGGTTGCCAAAGCAATTACTGATGGGGTATTTTGGCGGAAGGTAGTAATATGCGCACATACACATACTCGTCCGGTGCTGTTCAGTCCCTTACGCTCAAAATAGGTGTGGGTTGTGGCTGCATAAGCCCCTCAATCTTGAGGTCACACCAACAATAAGTAGGAATTCCCACCACATTTGCACATTTGCCGTCTCGGGGCACGCGAGACCCTCTTTGAAGGCACGGCAAAGGCTTGAGGGAACATGTTTTCGGGCCCTGCATGTCCATCAAGCATGCCATAGGCCCGCCGGTACTAGGGGGTTGTATGAGTGCGCCTGGCCCGCACCAGACATCTTTTTTAGACCATTGCCCACCCGTGCCTGTTTTTGCCCCCCCCTCACCAAACTATCTGCCCCCAAGAACTCAGGGGTGATGTAGATTCTTCTGAACTTGTCCCCTTCTATTGGGAACCTCCGAGAAGGCAGGGGTTATGTAGCCAATCCGCCCATTTTTGGGCCCCCGAGAAGGCAGGGGTGATGTAGCCATTTCTGATTTTGTGTCCTTCTATTGGGTACCCCCAGAAGGCCAGGGTTAGGTAGCCAGGTCCAATTTTGTCCCCATGTGGGGAGCCCCGAGAAGGCAGGGGTGATGTAGCCATTCCGCCTACATGTGGGCCCCCGAGATGGCAGGGGTTAAGCAGCCAACTACTGAGTGACAAAGGAAGCCGAAGTACATACGTCATGTGCTTCTAGGGACAACTGTTAAGGAAGTACCTTCGGGGAACCCAAGGCTGTCTTGACCCATGCTTCGGTGCTTTCCGTACCTACGGGGAACATAACCATCCTTTGTCTTAGATTCAACCTTCCAGTGCTTTTATGGAAACCAGGCCAATTGAGCTGAACCTATTGTGGTAGCTTTGTCGTGTAATGTGGGTGGTAGGCAATGATGCATGCTTTTGCAATTATGCTTGGTCTAACATTTGTGAAGCGGACTCCCTAGTCCCGGTATGTGGTGATACAACTCTAGGTTGTCCGCTGCGGGGGGTCGATTTCTGCCCCTTGCATCCCCAGACCTCTTCTCTTAGTCATGGATTTGAGCATTGGGGACACTAGGTCTACACTAGGTCAACCGGTCTTCGTGTACCTACGAAGGTGGTTTCCCATTTGGATGATCGGCATGTGGAGCTGGAGTATTACCGAGATGGTGTGTGTGTAGTCAACCATCGCTGCCACATTGACTCCATCTCTTTCGGGATTCTCAGTTTGGACTCCCCGCCACCATCCCCAGCAAGAGTCCTCCGGCCCCGGCTGAAGCGGCCTCGGAAGCCCCGGCTGAAGCGGCCCTGGAAGCCCCGCCCATAGCCTCCCCAAATGCACCTAGTGATGAGAGTGATGGCCGCGGCCCCTCCCCAGTGCGGACATCATCACATTCACCATCACAAAGTCGTGCACCATCGCGCTCAACCTCACCCCCGCTCGCCGAGACAATGTTGGAAAATGAAATGCCCCTCGGCCCCTGCGACATCCGCTGATGTTCTCATTTGGGATGGGTATGGGTGTACGCGTAGTGATTTATGGTACTCGTACGCATGGTGATTTGTTCGATTTTGAAGTTGGGGGCCATGATGGTGCTTATAAAGGCCGGGTTCATGTCATTGTACCATTCATTGGAAGAAAGAATGGAATTTTGACAGCCAACATTGTTATAATGATGTACATGGGTGGTACCGCGCACGCATTGAGCAATTCTTTGCTTGCTTGTGGCATCGGGGCTTGGTTAGGAACATTTGGCGTGGCGGCCCCAATGAGTTGCACCGGTTCGTCCGTATATTATTGCATTTTTCTCAATTTTGTATTCGGAGGCAGGTCCGCCACCCTCTTTACGGACCATACGACCATGTTCCGCCTCATGTTTGGACGGACGAGAGCAACTTGGCCGCCACGGAGGATGAGGGAGAGAATGAGGTAGAATTGTGTGTATTGTGTTGTCACAAGCGCTCCACCGTCACAGTTTGTGGTGAGTGTAAGGAGCACTATCAGTGTGAATGTATTGACACCCACACTTGTGGGAATAATATTATTTGCTAATCACATTCTGAGTGACATTTTGTGTTGTTCAATTCTCATATTCCGGCTTATGCAACGTGCTTTGCAAGGAAGGTTTGCGGTCTAGTGCAGTCTACTTGGGGGACTCCTCTAGGTGAGGACAAACTTGGGGCTAGAGCCAGGATACTTAATACAAAGGTAGCGCGCCGCGTGCGCGCCGGGCAACTATTCCCCTTAGCACTACACCCCCTTCGAAACGCCAAAATGAAGGTAAACGGATGACATGCACGGCAATCTCCTTGCTTTCCCCGTGGTAAAGAGCGCTTTGGTGGCCGATATGTCTGGAATTCATAATTTATGCAATGCTCCATCAAGTGCTGATGTGCTGGGGTGGGGGGGGGGGCGATTTGCGTGCCACCCTTGCAACACATGATGATGTGCCTTGCACTATCCGAGGGGGGAAAGTCAGGGTCCCCTTGCCTTTATGCCAATCTGTGCTACACGCTCACCCTATAACGTGGAAACTGTTACTCACTTCTACCACTCTATACTGCCGATCTTTCTTGCCACTCACACTGTCAACACCAAAACTGCCACTCTACATTGTCACTCCTCGTTGTCACTCCACTGTTAGTCTCTGCTGTCACACTATACAGGGTTGGTCATGAGTTGGGGTGGTGTTGTAGTGCAGCCTGCCTCGCTCCCACAGGAGACCATGGGATGCCACCACTGGTGGCTCATTGCTGTTTGCGGGCTCATTGCCCTGTGTCTCGAGCCCTGCAATGCCCAGATGCTCAATGACCAGGGTCCCATCGACTCCAGTAAACGGCAGGATGCACATGGGGCGTCTGTGGACCAAGAGCCAACCGATGCAGCAGACGGATCTTTCCCAGAGAGAAATGCCACCGAGCCCTTGGACGAGTATATGCAGCAGATTCAAGAGCATTGGGAGCAGTGCCGAGCCCAGGCCGCTGTATATTTGGCAACCGTTTGGCGGTTTCTGGCCCGGGGCTTCAAGCCTTTGGTGAGGCTGCTTTGGGCTCTGGTCAAATTTGTCATTGGATTGGTCGTACTGATTTTGGCGGGTGTGGTCGGCGCAATTGTATACTGTGGTGGCTTGGGCCCCTTGATACAGACAGTTATCATGAAAGCAGGTTTGTTCCTTGAGGTTTGCGTACCTCTGCGTCCTCTTTTCTTCCCAATTGCGCGCAGGGCGGTGTCCGCAGAGCCGGTTGCTTTGTAATTTCAGTCAAGACCTCCTGTCAAAGACCGCTCCGGTGCATTTGACTGACAGCAGTGGCTGCTAGTTGAAAGGCTAGTCCTTTCGGGGCAACCGGTGCCCATGTGGATGTGGTACAAGAGAGGCGATGATTCCAGCGCTGATGTGAAGCCTTCAGTGCAAACCCTCGAGGCTTCCAGGAGCGTTTGGGTCCTCCAACTCCTGGCGCGGGAAGAGCTGCGGACAGCATTCCGCCCGGGTGCCACCCCTAATGTGGTCACAGTCTCTTGCCTCGGTTCAGATTTAGCTCTGTACCCAGGGAGCCTTTCCTTGGAGTTCCCCTTATGTAGTGACGATGTCCCTCTGGCCGAGACTGATGCGCCCTGCCACCACGTGCAACTGTGCAGACTGTACTCATGTGTCCAAGATATACATTTTTTCATTTCTTTCCATTGTCCCTCCCATGGTAGTGCTCACATGCATCGTGTGTGTAAGTTCTTGTTTAGTAGTTTCCAGACCCTTCACGCCGTTCCTCCATCGTTCCAAACAGTGTCGACCTTCACCCGCCCCGCCCGCCCCGTCTGCCCCCGCCCGCCCCGCTCCGCCGGCCACGCCCGCCCCACTCACCCCACTCGCCCCACCCGCCCCGCCCGCCCCGCCCCGCCCCGCCCGCTACACCGTTGTTCCTACGTTGAACGATGCGATGTTGCGCTCTATGCGCAGCCCCTGGCTATTTTTGCGATTCCTGCCGTGCATACTACCCCCCCCTCGCTGACGCTGACCACGCTTAGCACGCCCTTGTCTAAGCACGGCACCTCCACCGACCGTCAGTTTTCTGCCTGCGATTGGGATGGCCAAGAATGCAGGGTGACAGAATTTGTGCCAGTGGAAGTGGGAAAGAGGGGCCGGACCATGTGTGTGCCGAGCTGTTTCTGCTCACAAAGACGTTTTACGTGAGACCACAGCCCAGTTTGTTTTGTTGGCGGACAACGTTGCTGAAATGTGGCGCAAACCTCCCACCAACCACTTGCCTGTTGGTCGCTGGTATGCATGGCCTTCTCCATGTGTGACCGTTGTTTTTCCTGACTTCAGTGACTCGCACAAGGGCGGGGGTATCCGTTGCCCGGAGAGAACACGGTCGGGCAAAGATCTGAGACTTGGGTCATGACGCCGCCTTGTGCCTCCGCTTGCTGCTCAGGGCCTTTGGTCACCAAGACGGCGTGGGATGTCAAGAAGATTGAGCTGACGTTCCATTCGGTGCGGGTCGTGGAAATGGCAATCGGTATGCTGCAACATGCATGTGCTGTGGGGGTTGGCCAACCTTGGAGGCCATCAAGCAAATGCTGTTGCTTCGGGTTAAAGTTTCTAGGATCTGGGATCATCATCATATGAAATCCCCTCGAAGAAAGGTTGTTAGAGATCAAGAGCAGGGCACCAAAAGTCCCCCTTTTGGGGGGGTTATTTGCGGGCGCTGTGTACCCCTTTTTGGGGCTGGGGTATCCGCGTAGCAAGCCCCAATGAAGGATATCGGATGTCTAGCCCCCTTGTAACATCGTCATTTTGGAAGACAAAGTTATCCCCCAATAATTTTTTTTGTATTTTGACCCCTCAGCCCCCCCATATCTGGGCACCGTTTTTTTCCCGGGGGGGGGGGGGGGGGGCTGACGCACAAACGGCACACCATGCCACATTCAGCACAGCCCCAACACACCAACTACTGGGCTCCACGAACGCGGAAACGACACCAGCAAGAGCACCGGCCGCAGCGGCCGACAGAAAGCAGCGACCCGACGCAACATGCGAAGGGAAGAACGGGTGACCGTCCAGGGCCCCGTAAAGGAACAACAACCAGACGGAATGTCACACAGGGGGGGGGGGGACGGCTTACAGCAGCCACCATGAACCGATCCAGACCGCGGTCCTGGGGAACCTTTGTCCTCAAAATGGGCCCTCTAACCAAAGGCGGGGGTCCCATGCTTCATCTCCGGGTACTTCCGATCGAATCCCCTCTTGGGCCCTGCCAATGAGGACTTAGTCGTTTTTCCGGTTGTCCGACAAGCCGTGCGGACCTTAGGGCCAGGTTTGGGGGATCATTTGGTGACAGTGGGTGTGTGTGTAAAGCCATGGGTAGCCATGCAACATCAATTAAGCCCTTCTAGTAGTGCCCACTGGCCCGCAGAAGCGCCGTTTTGGACCAACTTGCACCGTGGGGGACAAGGATTGGTTGCTCAAAAGCAGCCACTGTCCGTTGATCCAGACCTGGGTTGCAGAGAATTTGTGTCCTCAATATGGACCCCCAACCAGTGGTGGGGGTCCCACGCTTCATTTCCAGGCACAACCAATCAGCGCCCTTATTGGGCCCCACCAGTGAGGACTTAGCCATTTTTTCAGGCCGGCATGGGCTCCGCTTTGAAGACCCTAAGATGGCAGGGGTCAAGTAGCCTCTTTGATTTCATTCATTCGATTTTTTCCAGTGCTATTGACTTTGATTGGCCCATGTTATTCCTCGCCACATTGGAGACCCCAAGAAGGTAGGGGTTATGTAGCCATTTCATTCTCAGCGGTCATGAAGCCATTTCAGTTGTAGTGTGCACATGGCCGGTACAAGGCACATGTTGAGGGATTGTTTTCTCGTTTGTGGTATTAAGGTTTGGTGAGGGATGTCTAGTGTGGCGATCCAAATGAGTTGCATCAGTCAGCCCATTTTTTCTTGCATTTTGTACAAATTTGCATTCGCTGCCATGCAAGATGATGGAGGGGATGAGGTTGGGGGTTGTGCATTGTGCTACCAGAGGACCGCCTCTCTTTCTGGTGAATGTAATGAAAATTATTGTGCTGAGTGCAGACCCACACACTTGTGGGGACAAAACTGTTTACACACAATGCATGTCACGTGTGTTGAGCCAGTCGACGTAAATCTAGGCCTAAAGTCGGGATATTTGGTACAAAAGCAGCACACTAGGTGCACCGGACACACGCTAGACAAACTCTCCCTCTAAGTATCCAAGGTTTCCCCATTGAAAGTCAAGAGAACAATGGTAATAGTTAAGGAAACAAATTGCAGTCCATGTCCATGAAATGATTGCAGTGCATGTCAATCCACATTGGTACATGTTGCGTTTTAGGATTTCAGGCTTGAGGGCCTGCTCAAAATGGTATTTTAATGCATTTGTCGTGTTTGTGCTTGTGTGTGCTGTATGTTGCATTTGCTCTGTTTTTGTTGCTTCCATTTCGCCCCGGGTGTATCCTGCAAGGTGGATCCTTTACAGGGGGCCTGAAAATAGATAAACATTATGTGTGTTTCGTGCCTTTGGAATGCCGTTTGTTGTGCAGGCCACACCATGACACCATGGACAGATACTTCTTGTCAGGGACGATAGGATGACAGAAGATTAGAGCTGGGTTCAGAATTGGACACAGGCAGATAAGCCCAACGCCACAAAAATGGACGGCCACTGCAAGCCTCCCAGGGCAATGGTGCTCCATGCAACTATTCATTGCACACCCCCCCCCCTCTTCCCACTCCCACTTCCCCTAAGACACTCCAGTCGGTCGAGAGGTTAAAGCCAGGACTCCTGCGCCCAGAACCACGCCATCATTGTGTGCAAATCGTCTTAGGCAACCCCAAGGGGTTCGAATCCGAAGATTTTGTCCGATTCAAGAGCCTTTCCTTGATGATAAAGCGATACCGAGATACGCCCAAGCTCATCACGGTTTTGTTGGACGGCCACGTAGTTACTTTTGAGAGCACTTCACTCGTGGGTATGCCCCTGAGCCATGCTTTAGGATGTCCAAACCCCCCGGCTGTGCTGGGCGATGTCAGGGACCTGCAGGGCCTGAGATGCTGACCTGCTTCACCTTCCCTCACCCCAGTCGCTGCACTCAAGTTTGCACGTGAGCCTGTTAGCCTCACGGGGAGTTCATGCTCCTGCTCTCTATTGTCGCCTTCTATCGCCCCTGAATGTGTCCAAAGGGGAAAGCTGGCATCAATCAACCATTTTGCAGCTGTTTTGGATGGAACGAACATACATGTCATTTCTCTCCTCTGGGCAGGTGGTTACCGGCCAAACGCCGGCACACACCTGCCAATTGCCAGAGGCCAATGGCCAACGTTCGTTGAGCAAGTGGACTGCTGCTAACTGCTTTCAATGAAATGCGAGTTGTTGTCAGGTGACGGCAGGTGCCGCCGCTGACTGCCCTGGTTGTTTCTACCGCCCTGGCGCATTCAGTTGGCTGCCGCACTGTGTGCGACATTTTTCGGTCACGGGCAATCTTTTTTTCCATTTTTAGTATTCAGCATGATCTTGAGTCCTGAGCTATTGCAAAATTAATTTGGCAGGTTTCACAGCAGCCGATCCGAACTGTGACCGAGGAACTGGCCCCTTGCGGGGCCGAATCGCTGCTACTCACCCCTTGTACCACGGCCTCATCTCAGCAACGCAACCCCGACCAACCACCTTTTTTTGGTCGGGGTTTTTAGGGTTTGTGGTCAAGAATGCAAGAGACATGTCCGCGAGCCAGTCATGGTGGGAGACAAGGGCTGGGTCGCCCATCTCAAGAGTTGGTTGTGCTCACAGCACTGCTTCGGAATGCAACCGTCTTCAAGGTCAGGCCCGGGGTCACGAATTGTGGGTGGAAACATACGTGCGCAAGTTCTTGTTTGCGGCGGGGGTTCAGGATGTTTGTGGTGGCTGCTCTCCATCCGGAGTCAAACCATCTGAAAGCATGAAACCCCATGTTTAGTCGCTCTTTGACACGGACTGGACCTGGTTGGCACTGCGGCACGCGTTTAGGGGACCCAAAAAGGCCCTGAAAAATGACCCCAAGTGCTGGTTTTGCTACGTTTGATGATCATTGACAATTTGCTGTGCCTCTGGAACCCTCGTGGCAATGAACAGCTGAGTAAACCCCCCTCAGCTCTGGCATTCATCCAGAATACTACAGCCCCTGGCGGGCCATAGGTGGGGTGGGGGGTTTAGGAATGTTTGCAAATCTGTTGCCCCTAAAAAAAACCCGCCTTAATGGATCGATGGTGTGGGGAAACGGCACACTGTCCGTGTCAAAAAGTCAACAGTGAATTTTCCCAACGGTTTTGGTACACATTTGGTGCTTTTCTGCGGAGTGTAGCTGTCATTTATGTGTCGTGTGCGCTCTTTGTGCTGCATATGTTGAGGCTGTCTAATATCTGCCGTGTATGGCAGGTGCAGTCATGTGAGTGCTGAAGTGCCCTGTGGCCTGTGATCCAGTTCCGTGTGCTGTAGGTGGCATGCGTGGGCTCAGGCTAGTGACCAGGGACCCTTAGGCTGAAACAGCTTGGCCCAGGCGTGCCCACACTGTGGCTCGTTCCTGTCATGGTGAAGTCCTCGGATGCATTCAAAGGGGTCAACAATCGGTGAAAAATGTCCTCTGCCTGAGATGCCCTGGAAACGCCTGGGTCACAAAAAACTAGGGTTTTGGACCGTGAGAAGCCAAACTGTGACCACATTCCGTCCCCAAGAGCGGCTTGCAAATGAGCAGTGCACCGGGTAAAACCGCACTTTCAGGCTGTGCTCAACCACGTTTGGCCTATGTGTGTCCCTTCAAGTCCCCGGATGCCGTGCAATGTCCCCGCGGGCAAGAGTACTATCCAATCACGCATCCGTGGGTGGAGGCCAGCTGGAGTCATACCAGTTCACACTTCCCCGGGTGGAGACAGTAGGTGCCCTAGTCAATGACATGGCCCTGGATGGAGCTCTACCAGCGCAGTCTCAAGACTCGTCGGTCCTGGTTACGGTTTGGTTTGATGTGATTGTCATCGAGCGTTACTACAATGGGACGCAGACCTGTGCCAAGAGCCACTTGCCTGTGGGTTGCGCATACTCGGCAAATTTATTTACGTTGCCAAAGGGCCAACACCGGGAATGGTGGCGTCGTGTGCATGCGGTGTGCCACCCAAAAACGGATTCGGTGCAACCACGCGTCCAAAGATGAGAACACGGTACACAAAATGAAGATGGGTGCTTCCAAGAAAGGGGGAAGGCAGGCGGCAGGTCAATAAAGAAAATGCTGTGAAAATGCTTTGTCAAGGTAAGCTCGCAGAAAAAACAAGATTTTGCCAGAATTAATCGTAAGAAAACAATTCTATGCCCCATACCAACGGCTGCTCTTGTAAAATTTAAAATAAGATCACGAAACAATCACGGGTCATGGGGGTTGGTTTCGTGCAATGCATCGCAGCGGTGTTGTGGATGGGTGTGGCTGTGAGTGTGAGCCCGGTTGTCATTGGCGTTGTGGCTGTGGCTGTGGTTGTGGCTGCGGCGGTGCATGCGTTAGTGATGGCTACTGCCGTGAGCCCTTTGTCGCAAATCCTTTACTGCTGCAGCTGTGGCTGTGTTTGCGACTGCTTCTGGTGAGTGCGGATGTGGTATGTGTGGCAGCGCTGCTGTGGCCCAGGCTGCGTCCACTCTGAACACTGCTCAGGGGGCGTGACAAATTTGGAAGTCTTCCATCAAAATGTGCAAGAATTCATCGATACATTTACTAGTATGGCCCTGACCCTTTTGCAATGATGGTCCGACGGGGAAGCCGGGACCCCACGTTCTACTGCCACCACGGACCCTCTTCCCGGTTCTGAGATTACCAACCTCAACCTCCTTCAATGGAAGCGAGCGGAGAAGACTGCAATCCCCGTAGAATGTCCTCTGCGCCTGAAGCTGCAAAGTGATGAACACATTGAGTACACTGTAGACGCCACCGCGCCAGCCCCGTCATTCGCGGTGGTGCCAGATGGCGCCTGCCGTGTGCACTGGACTGGCTCACAACGTCCCTGGCTGGACAGGCGTCGCTGCTACGCATGCGTCATGTGGTCCCACTGTGGGGGGGGGGGGGGGGTTGGCATGACGCAGTGGGCCGTGGGCCGTGCGGCCGGCGGCGCCAATTGGCCGACCGCCACTTACTGCCCTTCCCTGGGACCCTCTCCCTCCGTAGGCGGTGGTGCCCATCGGCCTCTAACCACCTCGTGTCTCCCGGCGCTCTTTGATTTCCGATCTTCTCCCATGCTCTCCCGCCTCCCTCCCGCTCTCCCTCGCCTCTCCCACTCTCAATGCCTTCCCACTCCCGCACACGCTCTCCCCCACGTCTGATTCTCATTCTGATTCACGCGTCGCCACGAACAAAAGCGGACCACTTTGGCTTTGGTCCGTCATTTCCGCTTTTTCATTGGTTAGCACGCGTTGGAAGTTCCTGCCCCACGGTCTGCACCGCACACGAGGGCCCTTCCTGAAGTGACCGCGTGCTGCCGGTACCGCCCCTGCACTCTCCGCCCGGGGGGCGAAGAAGGGAAAAAGGTGTCCAGGGGGTCGCCGAACGGACCGTTTCCGGTGCAAGTTGAAGGCCGGCTGCCGCCCACTCCAATGCCCCAAACGGACGGTCGTCGGGTTCCGTCAGGGGCGGAATTGACCATTGCTGTCGACTGTTGCCGTCAGAAAAGAAAAAGGAGCCCAAAGAAGAGGAGCCGCCGGTCGAGGCACCGCCGCCGGAAGAGCCGGCGGAGACGGACGAGGAGGCGCGGGTGTGTTCTGTGGCCAGGGGCAGGGGTTGTGTGACGCATGATCTTTCTCCTTCGGTCGCGCGGGTTGGGGTGGCGGAGGGGGCGCCAGCCAGGCCTTTGCGGGCGGTGAATGGATGGTGCCTCCCCCGGCCCCGGTGCGACGCCCCTGTGCACACGGCCCCTTTGTGCGACACGACCGCTGGGTCCGCGGGCTTGTGCAACGGCCGGCCCCCGGTCAAAGGGCGCCTTTTTGCCTTGAAACGCTGTCCAACGGCCACCCGCTGGTCCAACGGCAGAACATCGCTGGTCGTTGCACAAGGGGGCGGTGGGGGAGGGGGGGCGGGGGGATGGGAGGCCGCAGCAACCACCAGCACAGCCCCGGTGCGCCAATTGCTGGGCACCGCTACCGCACAAACGGCACCCGCCGCAACCAGCGCAGCCCCGGCACACCAGCCACTGGGCACCGCGAACGCGGAAATGACGCCAGCAAGAGCACCGGCCGCAGCGACCGACAGAACGCAACGACCCGACGCGAAGGGAAGAACGGGTGAGTGTCCAGGGCCCCGAAAAGAAGCAGCAACCCGACGGAATGCCACACGGGGGGGGGGGGGGATGGGAGGTCGGCGAGCCATTCCTTCGTGTCGTGTCGCGTGCACTTGTGCCACCGAACTGCGGCAGCCGTGGCAGTGGGTGCTCACTGGACTTACATCCGATGTGGCGGCGGACTACCGCTACACTGCGCCCCCTGCAGTGGCTGATGGCTGAGGTGCAGCGTCCCGTGCGTTGTGTCTGCGTCCGCGTGGGAGGAAGGGCGGGGTCACCGCGGGGGACGAACCGGTGGATAAGACAGAGGCAGAGGCTGAGGGTTGTTGGCGCGTCGGCGGACCGGTCCTGTTGACCGGCCGCGTCACTCCGGCCGCGGATCCTGGACATCGCCCAGGCCAGCCCCAGACCTGAGCAGAGCATTGCTTTAGTAGCCAACCCCCGGGGGGGGGGGTCAGAGGCCAAAACAAGAGTACTGTACCGAAACCCGGCATTCCGTTTGGGGTCCCTTTCATACATTTCATTTTTTCTGATGTCGGGGGCGGGGCTATGGGGACCTACGGGGTCGTCTGCAAACCTCGTGACAGTCACAGTCACCGTCACAGTTACAGCCGTGTCCCAGTGGACCCACGGACCCAGGACGCGTGACGCGTGACAGTGGCGGGGGAAGGGGGGGGGGGCTGGCAAGGTGGACCAACTGCCCCCCTCGTATTGCAAATTCTCGTCTCACTCAGTATTATCGGCCCCTGTCGCACCCGGAACTCAGTATGAACCACCCGCCCCTTTTGTCCGACTCACGTCTGCCCTCGCGGACGCTAGTGGCAGGTCTTGGCGGGTTGCCACCGGCAGGCGGGTGCCAGCCATCAACGTTTTGGTCTTTTCCAGGGACCCTTCACGACCCTCGTGGACTACTGGGACTCCCTCATGCAAGGCACTGAGAAGGTCGCAGAAGCGGGGGCGAACGTCGCCGGCGGTGTTGCCAACACTGCCCTCGATGGTGCCGGAGCGGTGGCGGGTGCAGCAGGAGATGCGGTGGGGGGTTTGCTGACCCCCCGGTCTCAGAACGAGGTGTGGATAGCCCACATCCCCCACGCCCGTGCACAAGCACGGGCTTGTCCAGGCACCGAGTGGGCGTTGAACCGCTGTTTTCAGGATTTTTTGGGACCGCTGCTTTCTGTGGTCCTGAATGTGGGATTGGGCGTTTGTGACGCACTTGTAGAGGGAAAGGGGGGTGCAGTCATGTCTGTGATTGTGCGTTCTGTTCGCAACAACATCACAGCCCCATGCGGTCTGTTTGGGTGTGATTTTCGGCCATGGCCAACATTGCCATTGTCGGCGTGGCTGTCACGTGCCGTGCTTTCTTTTCGTTTGTGTCGCGCGCAAGCACAGCCCTTTGTAAGCGTGGGATGGGCGTTGAGCTGCTGTTTTGCCTGGACTTTTGGGACCGCGGCCGTGCTTGTGCAAGGGGAGGGGGGGATACGTGCTGTGCGTGCGCGTGCGCCACCCCCCCCCCGCACACACACACACACACACCACATGCACTTGTGGACACCGCGATGCCCTGGCCCGCCGCTTGGCATTTGGCCGCTGGGGTTAGCAGTAAGGCACCTGCCCCCCGGCCTCCCCATGGCACTTCACAATGGCAAGTGTGCACTGTGCATTATTGTTTCAGCTTTGCTCCGGCGTGCCATACCATTTCGTGCTCATGAGCCCCGGTCAGGGCGGTCCTCAAGGCACCATTTTTTTTTGTTAAGGACCGCCCCAAGGGACCACCAACCACCAACCGCCGCCAACCGCCAGCGGCGACCAACCGCCAACCGCCAGCCACAACCAACCACCACCAACCGCCAGTTGCCAACTGCCAACCGCCGCCAACCACCACCAACCGCCACCAACCATGGTTGAACACATGGAGTGCCCTCGGGCTTTTTGGGGAAAACTGTGCAACGGAACACTTTTTTTTTCTGTTCTGGACCGCCCTACCCCCGGCCGCCACACCCGGCAAACACAGAACGATGGCCAGGCGACCACTGCCTGTATGGGCCCCGAATTGAATGTGTTGGACTAAGGCAGGTCAAGGCCAAGGTCTCATGCGCGCACAACCCGCATGGGGGGGGGGGGGCGGAGGAGTGTGGCACATGGGCCTCACGCACACGGGAATGCGGCGAAGCAGGTGGTGGACGACCAGAGGGCGGAGGTGCGTGGGCAGAAAAAACAGTCAAACGACCCTAGCAGCCACCAGCATGACCGTGGTGCGCCAACTACTGGGCACCACTGACGCACAAACGGCACCCGCCGCAACCGGCACAGCCCCAGCACACCAACCACTGGGCTCCGCGGACGCGGAAACGACACCAGCAGGAGCACCGGCCGCAGCGGCTGACAAAACGCGGCGACCCGACGCAACATGCGAAGGGAAGAACGGGTGACTGTGCGGGGCCCCATAAGGAAACAACAACGCAACGGAATGTCACACGGGGGGTTGGTGATTGTCAGTGTTCGGGTTTGTGAGTGCAAATTCGGTCGCATGCACTGCTGCGTGTCTGTGTCGGTGTCGGTGTTGTTATGGATGTCTGTGTGTATGGCTTTCTTGGACCCCATCGCCGCTGGGGACGTGCTTGACGCAGTCGCATGGCCGGTGCAGACGTCAAAGCGTGGCAAACCCCAGGCAGCCGTCATTGGCAAAGGATTCGGGCACTGCATCGTCAAGCGGTTCTCGACACAACACAGCACCACTTGAGCCCCTGATTGACTGCCAGCTCCCAGTTCGCGGTTGCCCTCCCTGCTTCAATGCCCAGAGGGGGGTACCTAATACGGCCTGCGCGCAGCGTGGAGATTTAGCCATCCAGCCCGACTAAGCAGCAACTTTCTCCCACACTTTGGCCACTTTGGTGGCCACTTCTGATTTAATCCCTGGGCTTAGCATTGGGGACCCCCAGAAGGCAGGTTGTCTATGCCATACGTGTTTGGACCAGGCCATTGATTAGGGGCAAAAACAACCCATCGCCAGTGGGGGAGGGGGGGAGGGGCTGAAGGGGAGGGGGGGGTTAGGGCGTCTTTAGAATGGTTAAAAACCAAAGGGGGGGGGATCCCCCCAAACCCCCTCTCCCCCTCCCCAGACCAAAGTGACCATCGGAAAAGACGAAATTTATAATTGGGAGAATCTGATGGGGCCATTTTTGGTACACAAAGTTTGGGTCCCACACCACCTCGCCCCCTCCCCCCCATCCCCCCGCTCAAAAGACGCCCCCGGGGGGGGGGGGCGTCAGACCAAAAACAAGCTTGTGTACGTGAAATGAAATGTCCTATGGTTCTTAATAGCCGCTGGGGCAAATTGTGTGTGTGTTTGGTTTGTTTGAGGGTTACATGGAGTTATAGGGAGCGAGTGGGGCAAGAGGGTGCGAGGGTGAGTGCGGGAGTGAGGGGGTCAGGGGTGTCCTGAAGGTGCCTTTTGGTTCTGTTTTTTGGAACGAAGGACGGGTCCTAAGGACGGTCCCCTGGGCCGATGGCTCGCACCAACCGCCGGCGGTTCAGCGCCAACTGACAGCAATTCCTGGTCCAAACCCCCCAAGCCCCGACCGGTAACTGCCCGGTAAGACCAGCCCCCCCTTGCGGACCCCAGGAATTCCAGATCCGTAGTTACGGGTCATTGGGGGATGGGGTATACCAACTGCCGGCAGCCGAACGCTGCGTCTTGTCAGGGAATAGTAAGTGGGGTTTGCTACTGGCCGTATGCCGCCGTTGATTGCTGCGGCGCGGTCTATTGGCGCCCCCAAGCCCGCGTCCACCCGCCGCCGGGACACCCGTGGTCACTGCGCTGTGTGACATGTTTTGGGCCCTCCCTTAGGGACGATTCTGTAGTGGGGGGGGGGGGGGGGGGCTGCGTGGGTCTGAAGTTGAGCGAAGGGGGGGGGGGTTGAGGGAGGGAGGCAGGCCCCAGCCGCTCCGCAAGGCCGCACCTGCCACCCCCAAGTGCGGGAAAATGTGTGTCGGCAGAACTGCAGCACGATCCCCCCGCAGTACGGGGGACGGTCCGGGGGCTGCGTTGGCACAACCTCCCGAGGGAAAGGAAAGGGAAGTAGAGACGGAAAGATAGGCCAAGGAGGGACAGGAAGGACACACGGTGGTGAGCGGCCGATGGGCACCACCGCCTACGGAGGGAGAGGGTCCAAGGGAAGGGCAGTCAGTGGCGGTCGGCCAATTGGCGCCGCCGGCGGCAGACCACGACACACGCCATCGCGTCACGCCAGACCCCCCCCACAGTGCGCGTGCACCAGGCCATTGCTTAGTGGGCAAAATGCCCCCCCCCCTCCCCAGGGGGGGGGGGGGGCAGAGGCCAAAAAAAAGTAAGTTTGTGTACCTAAAATTGGCCTCAAATTTCCGGCCCCTTTGATAAACGTCTTTTTTGCCGGAGGAAAGTTTTTCTGATGTGGATGGGGGGGCGGCCAGGGCCCCAAACGACCCCCCCCCCCCCACTGCCCCCGGGGGTCACAAAGCAATGACCCGGCGGGGCCCCGAGCGGAGTACAACGCACCCGATCGTCACGGGTCCGTGACCCCTCCCCAGTGAGGGCGGTGCAGAGGCGCAAGTGGGAGTTGAGCCATGAATACCCCGCCGCCTGCGAATGACGCCGAAGGCAATCCCGTGCCCCACCAAGACACCCCCCGCCGCGGCTGCGCTGCAGGCCCCCGTCTCGGTGTTGGGGGTGCGGTGCAGTGGGGTCTTGCGGGCGTGTGTGTTTGGCAGTGCAGGTGGGGCATGCGGGACATCCTCGACGTTGTGCAGCAGGAGAAGAGGGCGTTGGGGAGGGCAGGCCGGCGGGTGGGGGTGCACTGCGTGTCTTCAGGGGGTCACCCGGCCAGGCCTGTGCTGAGTATTTGTTCCGCAAGGAGGGGGTTCAGCCCCCCCCCCCCCCCCCTCCCACCCCCCCCTTTCCAGACCAAAGTGACCATCGGGGGAAGAAACGAAATTTTGTTTTATTTATTATTTTTTTTTGTTTTGTTTTATTTCATTGGGAAAATCTGATCGGGCCATTTTTCGCCCACAAGTTTTTGGTTCCCAGACCCCCCCCCCCCCCTCCTCCCGTTAAGCACAGCCCTGCACCCTGCAAACGTCGCTCATGCGCGAGTAGACGCCTGCCCGGCGGTTCAGAGCAGCGAAGTGTGTCTGAGAGTGAAGTGCGTCCGCCGCACCGCAGATGATTGCATTTCATGGGCACGAGCACGCGGGGGGCTGTCCTGGAACAGTGGCCGGAAGGGCGGGGGCAGGGGCATCCGGCGTCACATACCCGTGCCCCCTCGGTCCCGCTCGCCCCCGGGCACGCCGCGTGTGCGTAGGCCGAGCCGACGAAGCCCAAGCCGTTCATTTTGGAGCTGCTGCATTTGACGAACGGCGAACTCTTCGTGGCAAGTGTGCCCCGTGCGTCTCCCCTCGTTCCGGGTTTGTGGTCGGGCCCCTGCCGAGCCCCCCCCCCCCCCCCCGCTCAGTGCGAAGATGCGGCCCTGGCCCAGCCCCGAGCTCAACGCCCCACCTCAGCCCCTCCGACCTCAGACCTCTGGCCCCATCCCCCACTCTCCCCCTCTGGTCCCCATGGCCATGGGACTCCCTGGGGGCAGTCCGCTGCATGCGTCAGCCGTGGGACAAGCAAACAACCCACACCCGCCCGGAGCGGGGGAAGAAGGACGCGCTCGGGGAGCGTCGCGTGGGCGGGGGGTCACCGATAACGGGCCCTCCAGTACGACCGTTGCCTTCGGTTTGTCATTCTCAGAAATCCGACTCGCCCGATAGACGCCGATCCCGGGCACACCACTTCGTAACACTTCGAAAAGCACCTTTTGCTTTGCTGTTGTGCTGCGGTATTGTAGGGGGCTTGTGTCAATGGTGCGCTGTACCCAGTACCAATGTGGACTGAGAAACTGGCATTATTCCAGGGGCATTATCCCTCCCACCCCCGGAGATGTATTGGACCGGCCGTGCACCGGAGGAGGAAGGCCCCCCCCCCCCCCCCCCCGGGACCCCCACCCCTCCTCCCCTTCCCACGTTTGAGGCTGACAGCCAAAGTTTTGCTTCGGCGCCTTCGGTCATTTTTTGGCCCACCTTCGGCGGGGTCCATAGGGGGACCCTGGGAAGAGGAGGGTCCCAGCCAAAGCCCCCCCCCCCCCTCCCTTCACCCCCCCCTCTTCTAGTACTGCTCCCGCGCCCCCAAATCCCCGACTGCAACCCACAGAAGCAGGTCACACAAAACGCATTGCACTGGACACCCGCTGTACAGCGCGGTCCCCAACCCGCCTTCATGGACCCCGTTTCCCTCTCAGTCTCGAAGAAGGACCGATGGTTGGCAGCGATGGTTCGTGCCGCGTGTGGGACGCTGGACCACCCCCCCCCCCCCCCCGGTCCCTCTGGAGTGCACATGCGACTGCCGCACCGCCCGCACGCATGCGGCTGCCTCGGTCATCGACACCCGCGAGTCCGGGGGGTGGGCCCCGAGTTCCAGTCGGGCTTTGGAGAGGGAGACTGCCCCGTGGCCAAGGGGGGGAGGGCGGTGTTGCGCGCGTTGCCCCCCCCCCGCGGGTGCGCGGCGCATGGCCACGTGCTCGCCTGCGTCCTCCGCCGTTTGGGAGGTGGTCGGGCCGTTGAAAGCCGGGGCATGACAGTGAGGGGGAGCACCTGACGCGGCGCACGCGCGGCGCGGAGATGTTGCCACCGAGCCCGACCAAGCACCGGTGCTTGCCACCGAAAGTGGTTTGCTCTTTGCAGGCCCCGTTTCGCGAGCCTGGGCCGTTCCGTGTGAATAAAAGGAACGCGCGGCGCGGATACTCCCCCTTAGTACCCCCCCCCCCTTGTATAAGCTACGCCCTTGTCCAAGCTACAGTAGGCGTAGGGACCGTAATAATTTTGTACGCAATTTAATTACGTACGAAATGTAGTGTGGCCACATAAGACATGGGTTTGTCGTCACATTTGCCAATTTCAGCAAATGCGGCCCCCTGCTGGTGCACCAGGAATCTTTTTTTTTCAGTCTGATGCATCCCATAGGTCCTGAATTGCCAATTTCAGCACATGTGGCCTGCGCACGTGTATGTCGGCAGTTGTATGTGTTGTGCGCAAGCCACGCCCTTGTCGAAGCTACAGTAGGCGTAGGGACCGTAATGGTTGTGTACATTGGCGTAGCTTATACCCGGGGGGGGGGGGGTACCCCCCTTGCCCCATGAAGCGGTCTGCCAACATCAGTGCCCCCTTGAGTCGGTGCGGTGCGGGGCCGTGTGGTGTGGGGTCTCCGCTTTGCCGTTGTGCGGCCGTGCACCCGCGTGCACGTGTACGGCACCCCGCAACCGGCGAAGAGACCCGTTGAGTCCGGAGGAAAAGGGACGGAATGTCCGCGGATTGCCGCCCGGTTGCGTCCCGCTGCAGACACCAATGCGACGATGGTCTTGGGCGACATCAAACTGGAGAACGTGGGGAAGGAGACCGGGGGCGTTTCAGGCGGCGAGGTGCGTTGCGCGACGCGCCGTCCCTCACCGACGGGGGGTGTCTCCAATTCACACCCTCGCCCATCGGCACTGCATTGTTGGAAAAATTTTTTGGGGAAATAAATAATAGATAATTTTGAATAAATTTTAAATAAATAATAATAATGATAATAACTAATAAGTAATGAATAAATAATTTTGGAAAAGATGTGCTCGTTTACTCAAGAGGCCCTGGTCGTCGGTGCCTTTCAACGAAAAAACAAAGGCTGTGGCTCCGGCAGGCACAACAGATTGAGTCAAAGACTGCGTGACAAATGTAGTAACACACAAGAAATATGAGCCAAAAGGAGGAAAAGTACGAGATGTTGAGGAGGCAGAACAAGCCAATCTAGAGGATACCAAAGGGGGGGATGAGCGTCACCACACAGACACAGTGCAGCTGCTGCTGAATGCAAAATACGAAATGCGGCACGGAATTCACTTTGCACCTCCAGACCCAGCCTCGCCTTTCCCAACACATATAGTTACAACCCCCCAAAATTGTCCCCCACCAGATTCAACCCCCACCCCAGGGCCCCAGGGAGACTCCGGTCCGACCCCAATCGACCGCATCGGAAGTGGACAGCGGGGGCCCGGCTTCTTTTTCCACGACCACCACCGTCCTCCGGACTCGATGCGTCTCACATCATAAATCAGTGATATCCGCCGGACCAGAGTGCACGACGACACCCTGACGACGGCTGAATCTACAGGGCACGGTTACGACAATTTGGACGTCTGGTGGGCCCCCTCGAAATTGGAGGAGGCCGACGGGCTCTGCGCCCCTGCGTTCGGCGTTCGGTGGGGCTTTCACGCGATAAAGGGGGATGCACGCGCGACCGCTGGCCGGGGCACGCCGCAAGGACGTGTTGCCCATGCCGCCGCGGGGATGGCCGCGCACAGAGGCCGAAGCCGCGGGGGCAGACTGCTGCAATACTGCGGTGGTGGGCCCGCTGCATTGCCCCACGCACACTCCAGCGAGGGCGCGCGCGCGCACTGCGTTTTGTGGCCTTGTCAGAGCCGTGTCGCTCAGGCTGGACCACACGGATGCCCCCCCCCCCCCCCCGCACACATCCAAGCAACACCCCGCCCCCACCCCCCCACCCCCGCCCACAGGGATGTATTAGAACGGCTGACAACCGCAGGGGGAGCGGGGCTACCCCCCGCTGGACCCCCACCCCCGGACCCAGATTTCGTGGTGGGAAAGAATGAACTGTGCAAAAGGAAACATTGGTTTGGGCTATTTTTTGTACGCAGATTTCCGGGTTCCACGCCCCCCTGCTCCTGTCTTCTAATACACCCCCTGCCCCGGCCCCTTCGCCAACGGCAGCCTGGGGTTTTCTCAAGTTTGAGGAATGTCCTCATACCGCCGGGGAGGAGGAGGAGGAGGAGGAGGAGGAGGAGGAGGAGGAGGAGGAGGAGGAGGAGGAGGAGGAGCCGAAGGGTTCTCACTTGACCAGGCTTCATGCACGGACATGTCCAGGCCTGCGCCCCTCCGGACCTACACGTCACGCGGGGGCGTGGGGGTGGGGGGTGGCATGCAAACGCCTGCCTGCCGCGCAATCAGGGCCAGAGCATGCGACCACCGCGGTCTCCCAAGCACCCCAGGGACGCATGTCAGCCAGGGTAACGTTCATGCCCGGCAAATGCGTGAAGACCAAGTATCGCGTCTCACAATACTCGTACTCCGCAATCAGACTTGCCACTAGCATCTGCCAGCTAAGATATGAACGGATGGGGCAAGGTCCTCGTGAGCCGCACACTGGACGTGGCAGGTTCCTACTGAGTTGTGGTGCGGGGGTGGTGCAGGGGGCGGTGGTGCAGGGGGCGGGTATTACTGAGTGGCCAGCCGTTGGTACTGAGCTGGATGCTGCTGAGAACCAGTTTCCCTGCCAGATGCTAGTGGCATGTCTGGTCCGCAACCCACCGAGCCGACCTGGTGGCGTGGTAGACCCAGACTGAGAGAGGGGTCAGGGATGGACCGGGCACCGGGGTCCAGTCCCGGATGGACCAAGTACTGAATGTGGGTGTCCCAGGGTCGTTTTTTTATTTGTGTTGAGGAGCGCCCTGCCACTGCCGGTGCTGAGTGGCCTCATAGGAGCCATCCAACGTGTGGGGGGTGCTCTCCATCGCTGATGCGGCAGTCGTACGGCAGCGCCAGGGGGCTCACCACGCGTCACACGATGTGGTGCACTGCATTTCCAGGCATCCTGCATGTTGGTGTTGCTGGTGGAGTGTACTCCCTGGGCGGATGAGAATGGTAGTATGGATGTTGCACATATGAGGCCCTCGGGCGGGGTGGTGCCCAGGCCCAGTCAACGACTGAACCGGTTCCAAAATGTTGGTGTCGGTGTTGTCGTTGTTGTTATTGTTGTTGTTGTTGTTGTTGTTGTTGTTGTTGTCGTTGTCGTTGTTGTTGTTGTTGTTGTTATTGTCGTTGTTGTTGTTGTTGTCATTGTTGTTGTTGTTGTTGTTGTTGTTGTTGTTGTTGTGTTCGTTGTTGTTGTTGTTGTTGTTGTTGTTGTTGTCATTGTTGTTGTTGTTGTTGTTGTTGTTGTTGTTGTTGTTGTTGTTGTTGTCATTGTTGTTGTTGTTGTTGTCATTGTTGTTGTTGTTGTTGTTGTTGTTGTTGTTGTTGTTGTCATTGTTGTTGTTGTTGTTGTTGTTGTTGTCATTGTTGTTGTTGTTGTCGTTTTTGTTGTTGTTTTTGTTTTTGTTGTTGTTGTTGTTGTTGTTGTTGTGTTCGTTGTTGTTGTTGTTGTTGTTGTTGTTGTTGTTGTTGTTGTTGTTGTTGTTGTTGTTGTTGTCATTGTTGTTGTTGTTGTTGTTGTCGTTGTTGTTTTTGTTTTTGTTTTTGTTGTTGCTGTTGTTGTTGTTGTTGTTGTTGTTGTTGTTGTCGTTGTTGTTTTTGTTTTTGTTTTTGTTGTTGCTGTTGTTGTTGTTGTTGTTGTTGTTGTTGTTGTTGTTGTTGTTGTTGTTGTTGTCGTCGTTGTTGTCGTTGTTGTTGTTGTTGTCGTCGTCGTCGTTGTTGTCGTTGTTGTTGTTGTTGTTGTTGTTGTTGTTGTTGTTGTTGTTGTTGTTGTTGTTGTTGTTTTTGTTGTTGTTGTCGTCATTGTTGTTGTTGGTGTTGTTGTTGTTGTTGTTGTTGTTGTCATTGTTGTTGTTGTCATTGTTGTTGTTGTCGTTGTTGTGTTCGTTGTTGTTGTTTTTGTTGTTGTTGTTGGCCACCAACGAGCCAATTGTCCTCCTGCGCTTTGTGCCGATCGCCTCTTGTGCACACGTGCAATAGCACAGGCCTCCTCCGGGGGTCCGAGGCCAATCATAATGTTTGCGTTCCTTTCATTGGCCTCGATGTGCGGCCCCTTCGATAGCACGCCCCTTGTTCAGATTGCGTCCCTGGCGGTGAGCGTCTTGGTGCAGTCGGTCTTTGGCACTTTGGCGAGCGCTGGGGTTGCGTTGGGCGAAGGCCTCCTGTCCGTCGGCACCGACTTGGGCACGAGGGCCTTGGCCGGCGTCGGTTGCGGTGTCGAAGTCGTGGGCGGGGCCGTGGGGGACGGCCTGCAGGCCGGGCTCGGGATGATGGGGCTGGGGGCCGCTGATGAAGTTGCCGACGGGCACTCCGAGCCTGCGAGTACCTGCGAGACGGAACGATGGTCCACGCGCTTCTGCGATTGTGGGTTCTAGCGCCCGTTCCGCATTGCGCCGTTTCCTGAGGACCGTCCGCGGTCCTGTTCAGGGGTGTTCGTAAGAATAGGTCAAATTATTTGGTGGGAGTTTGGGGGGGGACGGTAGGTTATCTGTCACTCAGTAACACATGGAGAGTGACGGATGGGAATGGCAAGTGGGGAGAGTGACGTATATTTTGGCACAGATGTGGGAAAATGGGTGGCCAAAGGCGCCGGAAACTTTTTTTTTCGGTCTGCCAAAGCGGCCAAAAAGAACTTTTGCTCCATGTGTCTATACTCAAAATGCTCAGATTTTTGTGGAGAATTCAAAGGTGGGTGAAAAAAAAAAACAAAAAAATTTCGACCCCCTGATCCGACCTCCAAGTCAGCCCGTGACTGCTGCCCCATCCATCTGTCCCCTGTCACCTGTCACTCGAGGAGTGGGGGGAGAGGGGGGGGGGTAGCAGGAGGGGGACCACTATGAACCTCCCTGGTGCTGTTCTTGGAACCAAGGGCAGGATGGGGCTGTGGATGTCGGTTAACCAGCGGCGGTTGGCGGTCAATGGCGGGTGGTTGGGCACGTGATGGACGGTCTCGCAGGTGAAGTGGCCCCACCACAGGCCACGCGCCTGGGCCAGTCCCGCGGCTGATGTTCCGGGGGACAATTGGACATGGCTCCCGATCACCAAAGGGCCCTCGGAGCCCCCCCCAAGACACTCCCCTCGAGTCACCTTCGCGATCAGAAATGGGCGGCTGGTCGGGGACGCAGGCACACAACAGCCCACGGAGGCAGGCCGATGCTCCGGCAGTGGGGCTCAAGGGGAACGGTCCGGGCTCCAGGGGTTCGGAATCCGGCGACAGTGTCCAGTGTCCAGGATGCCGGCCCTGGGTCTGCGATGAAGTGACCGGTAAACTGAGAGTTGTATGGGCGTACCGGAGGGCACCCACAAGGCAATCCCAGTTTAACCCCTTCAACTATAGTTTAGCTACACGCTGCCCCCAGGGAATCGCTTGAAGGGGGGGGGTCACCCCTCCCCCCCCCCCCAACACTCCGGCCCTGACTCTACCCCAAAGGCATCCCTGTACCCCCACACCAGCCCCAACCGCATTTCCAACCGCCAGTAACCGCCCCCCAACCCCTTCACATCCCCTGTGACCGCTCTGCAACCGCTCTGGAATTTCCCTGATCGCACCCCTCCCCTTCAAGCAAGGCCCGCCCCCTTTAGTAAGGTTTTCTCTTCCTGGGGGGCGGGTGTCCGCTGGGCGCTGGGAGGAACCGACACTCCCCATCTGTGGTTTTTATTCCCTGCGTCTGACCTGTATGTGCAGTGCAGAGGGATGACCGGGGGGTGGGAGGCAGAGAGGGCACGGCAGGGGGCGACACAAACCAGCTAAACAAAGGAGCCCCCCCCGTCCAAACCTTCCACAGTGTGCTCTTGGGGTTTAGAAGGAACTACAGTGACAATGTCTTGTGATAGAAGATTGGAGTCACCATCACTGCCATGCAAGCACAAGGCATCGCTTTGTTGTCGTTCCGCTCCATGACTCCCCGCCAGACTTTTGCAAAGTTCTGAGGTCGCGACACCAGATATTGCCAGGATTACAAGCAGGACTTGGAAATGGGGGTCCTGGGTGCCGAGATGCTGAATGGAACAGGGGTCATCGACACCAGTCGTTAGACGTTATTCTTTTTTTTTTATCCAGACCAAAGGTCATTCGGCGTACCCTGTTCATCGGATGGTACTTCAGACAACGTCTCGGAATCAAGGTCCAGAGCTGTGCAGTGCTGCGATGATCCCACAAAATGACTGTGGTCGCGGATCTGACACGTCATCGACACCGGACGTTCGACATTATTTCATGCGACCGCCCAAACTTATGCGTCAAAGTGGTCAAACGGGCCGCCAGAGCACCACGACGGCGTTGTTGCGTCGCTTCGTCGTCGGGCTGCGGCCTCCACCCCACCCCATCCCATCCCACCGCCCCCTTCGCTGGTCAGTGCACTGTTTCTGAGTCAGTCCCAGGCTGCTACTGGCCAACCGCCGCGTCTCGACGACCGCCAGCTGCGCTCGAAACGCTTTGAGCGGCGACCTGTGTCCGCGATGCACCCGGCCGCGATCCGCCGGGCGGTGGAGGTGGTGCGAGAGGCGCGCCGAACTGCGCGTTGATCAGGACGAGCTGCAGCGCCGTCGCGGCCCACACGACCGCGATGACCTGGCAGTCCAGGCTGTAGCCCACCATATGTCGGGCGTCATCGGCACATGCGCATGGAGATGCCGGGCATGGCAGGGTATATCTGTCGGGGACATTCGTTACGCCAACGCGGTGGGTTTTGGCTCTTTTCCGTGGTTTTCTGAATTTTTGGTCTGATGTGCCAAAATTTCGTTCCGTTTGGGGGGGGGGGGGGGCAGTATGTGTGTAGTTTTTGAATCTGTGAGAGAAGGCCGTTTCACAAATGTAAGGGTTAAGGGGGGGGGGGGTGGTCACATTTTTTTAGCACAGAGCTGCAAGTTGGACAATGCACAGGATGGAGCAATGCGCAAGGGACCACTGACTATTCCGAATCCGAATCGTCGTCGTTGTTGCCCCTGTCCACACGGGCTGGGACCCCATTATGCTCTGTGCATAGTCTTGCTTTCGTGCTGAGGTGGAGAGGAAAGGGCACCATGGGGGCAGGAATGCAACATTGCTGCGGTGTGGACAGAGCTGTAGATGTGGTGGATGATTGCGAACGCTGTGTTGATGTTTGAATAAACTTGGGTGTCACACACACACACACACACACACACACTTTGCAGCGGGAGTAGGATGTAGGGATGTTGAACCTCGCAGTTTGAGCATGTCTGGAAATGATACCTTGGCACACACATACACTGGTCCAGCAGGTGAGTGCAGTGCAAGTGCAGCTCCGTTTGGATCACTAGCTGGTCCCAAAGGGGGGAGGGTTAGCGCACCGGGCGCGCGCCGGGCATCTTTTTTGACCCGTGCCCCACCGGTGACCTTTTAGGGGGTGCACTAAGCGCAGTGCGCGCGCAGTGCAACTATTTGGAGGTCATATTTCGTGATACTATGGGCATTATTGTTGTTTGAAAAAGGGTATTTTGATGCTTCTTTCACATTTTCACAGACTCCATGCCCATCAGATCCATTGGTGGGATATGGAGTGCCGACCTGTGGAATCCTAAGTATGTGTCGCATGTTTATAAGGTGACTGTTGCCGTTGATATGTTGGCAATATTATATAGATTGGCCCCTTGGCCCCCGGGACATCGGCTGATGTTTTCATTTGGGATGGGTATGGACCTTCTCCTACCCGAGGTGATTTCTTTGATTTGGATTTGTTGAATTCACGGCTATTGCCTTATTGTGCAACGTGCTTTGTTGGGAAGGTGTGCAGTCCAACGTGGTCTACTTGGGGGGGCTTCTCCATGAGAGGGTAAATCTGGGGCTGAAGTCGGGATAGCGTGCCGGGCGCGCGCCGGGCAAACATTCCCCCAAGTGCCCTCGGTTGTAGTACAAACCCAACCTCCAAGAAAGCAGCGGTTGATCCAATGGCGGGTAAACTGTTTAAGGGGGATTTCATGTATGTTTTGGGGTGCATTGTCTGGAGAATGTTCTGCTCTATTGAGGGGGGGGGGGGGTATAGGCTCTGCTCACAGCGCCCCCTCCCCCCCATCGGGAGAGTCCAACCCAACCCAACCCAACCCACCCCCTCCCCCCCCCCCCCCCACACACCCTTTGGCCTGATTTTACTGCATAGGTTGCCACCTTACTGGCTGTAGGAGCTGCCTTACTAGCTGCAGAAGGGTGAATGCAAGACAAATTGAGACATTGGCACTCCATCAGAGAGAGAATGGGACACGCCACACATGTAAACTTTTACATGCACCTTTACCCATTGTTTTCACACAAATTTGGGGCACAATCAAATGAAAAAAAAAGTGCTGTTGTTTGGTACCGTGAATTTGAGACAAGGTTTCCACGCGGAAGGCGAGTGGTCGTGTTCAGTTGTTGTGGACTTTATCACCGTGTATTTCACCGGTGTAGGCAAGGAGGAAAGGTCTAGGGACCATCAGCCAGGCAGGATGCTGATGTTGGCATGGAGCATAATGTTGATGGTCGTGTGTGCCCATGCGGTTTGCCCCTCAGGGTTTGGACGCCCCCCCCCCGCTCCCCATTGAGCCCTTTGCCGGGGGGCGCAGAGGTGGGGCAGAGCACCCCCAGGGAGGGCAGGGCTGGGAAGGCCCGTGGGAATCCTTGTGTAGCCGATGGGAGGGTGGCGGTCGTGTATTGCTGTTGGATGATGTCCTCCGATTCCTCGAGGTACCCATGTGGGTTGGCCCACGTGGGTTGGTCTTGCCATGTGATCCTGCATTGTGTTGTTGGTCATGAGACGGGGGGGGGGGGGGGCAGGTGGTGGACGACTGCTGGCCGGAGGTGTGTGGGCAGCAAAGACCGTCAACCGACCCCCGCAGCAACCAGCACGACCGCGGTACGCCAACTACTGGGCACCGCTAATGCACAAACAGCACCTGCCACAACCAGCCAAGCCCCGGCACACCAGCCACTGGGCTCCGCGAACGCGGAAACGACACCAGGAGGAGCACCGGCCGCTGCGGCCGACAAAACGCAGCGACCCAACGCAACATGCGAAGGGAAGAACGGGTGACTGTCCAGGGCCCCGTAAAGAAACAAACAACAACCCGACGGAATGTCACACAGGGGGGGGAGTGCGGGGGGGGGGGGGGGGGGCGATGAATGAAAGTGCCCTGGCAGCAAAAAAAGGAAGTGGTGCAAAAGGACAACACCTGCTGGGCTGTTCCTGGGCGACCGTCATAGAGATCCTGGGCACGATTCAATGGACCAGCACAACCGACTGACCACGGTCTCCATTGCACGGAGTTGAGGGTGAGTGAGATTTGCAATACCCAACTCCCCAATGCAGTTGGGGGGGGGGGGCGGGGGCTCAACAAGGATCACACAGAGAGGGCATGACGTAGGGGGGACGGTCACGTGCCTGCTCCCTAGTTGAAGGTGGCGGGTCCAGGCCATCCAGCCTGGACTGCAGCGCCGCATGTCCCACATCATCGAGGCCCTCCAGCTCTACTTTCACCGTCTCCTGCTGCAATTGCCCCACGTGCGTCACGCACTGCACGGCTGAGGTCTGGTTGGGGCCCCCCTCCTCTCACACGGACCACACATCGATGTGGAGGGGATTGCAAGCTCAGGGAAGGATGTGCATGTTGCCCGGAGACCCCTCAAGAAGTTGTACCTTGCCCCCCCCCCCTTGCAATCCCCCCCAGGGGGGGGGGGGCGTCATTTGCCCCAAAAAGTACAGGAAATACCAAGGCGCCAAAGGCGCCGAAGAAAAGATTTCTTTCAGTTGCACGACCATGGTGTGGTGCAATCCCCCCCCCCGCCCGCCCGCCCCAGTTGGGGGGGAAGCATCACAACATTGGGGGGGACATTTCAAGGAGGGGGTAAGGCACCATGGCATCTATGGTTGTATAAGAATGATTGCCCACCACAAAGTACTATGCTTGACAGCCCCTTGGTTAGGTCGCAGGTTGGAAGGACTAGTATTCTGTCACGTCACTTTGTTGCTCGCAGGCGCTGTAGATTGGTTGTCGTCCTGTGAGACAATTTTGTTATTTGTGCAATGCACCAGTTTTTGTTTTCGAAAGGTGAACCCTCGTTCCATTGTTGGGTTTGAGGCGCGTTTTATCCCTTGAACCTCCCTGGGCTCCCATATCCCATGTGGCATGGGCAGAACAAGCCAATCTAGAGGATACCAAAGGGGGGGATGAGCGTCACCACACAGACACAGTGCAGCTGCTGCTGAATGCAAAATACGAAATGCGGCACGGAATTCACTTTGCACCTCCAGACCCAGCCGCGCCTTTCCCAACACATATAATTACAACCCCCCAAAATTGTCCCCCACCAGATTCAACCCCCACCCCAGGGAGACAAACAAATCACCTCCAAGAGGTTGTTGGATCAAGCTTAGGCACAGGAAGCACACATGGGCCCTTTTGGGGGGGATTTGAGTAGCAGAGCCCAAGGGGTTAAATCTTAAATGTTTTTTTTAATGCGCAATCAATATTTTATGAGACAAAAATGTCCCCAAGTTTTTGAAGTTTCGAAATTTGATCAAGGCAACCTCCCAACCGACTACCCAGTTTTCTGGGGGGGGGGGGTCAAAATTCCCCCACATACTTTATGCTCGAAAATCACAAAATTTTGGAAATTTTTAATTTTTTTTTGAGACAAACATTTTTTGGACCTTCGTTTATATGTTTTTCGGGCGCTAATGCAGTTTTTAGTCTGTTGTTCACTGGCACTTGAAAATTTTCGAGAATTTGAATTTTTCTAAAGCCCTTCTGTGGGCTTTGGATTGGTTAGGGTCGTCATTTGGCGGCAACACGGGTACCTTAGCACCCGATGTGACCCACGTAGTGGTAGCTAGTCCCATGTGGCCAGGGCCATGGGCCCCCTGAAAGCCCTGAAAGCGCTGTTTTACACAGCACTTGAAAATGTTCAAGTTTTTCAGTTTTTTTCAAAACTCTCCTGTGGGCTGTGGGATGGGCTAGGATCCCACATAGTGGCTGCTAGTCTCATGTGGCAATTGCCATGGGCCCTCCAAAACTCCTGATATTGCTGTTTTATGTATGCTCTTGAAAATTTTCCAAGACAACTTTTTTTCCTGACCGAGAATTTTTACCAACAAGAAGTTTTCTTCAAAACAACCCTTCTCAAACAAATTTTTTCCAATCAAACATTTTTCCAATCAAATTGCCGTCTGGCCAAAGAAGTCTTTTTGCAATCAAAAGTGTCTCCGACAAACAGTTTTTCCACACTGAATTTTTTGCCGATAAAACATTTTCTCCTCCTCCTCCTCCTCCTCCTCCTCCTCCGACGCATTTTTTCAGCCCAAAAATTTTTTTTCAACAAAAATGATTCGTTCCGTAAAAATTTTTTCGCAAAAACATGTTCCAAAATTTTTGTTTTCCGACGGAAAATTTTTGCCTCCAGCAAAATTTTTGCTCTGACAGAAATTGTTTCAACGAAAAGAACAAAATGTACTTGCGGCACCAACAAAATTCCAACCAAAATTTTTTTTGCAAAAAAATTGGTCATGAAAATTGTTTTCCAACTGCTGTTTTAGGCCATTCAGTGCCATTTTCCCTTTTTCGGAAATTTGTCCTTTTCCAAAACCACTCTGTGGGCTAGGGAATGGGATTGGATCATCATTTGGTACCACAATAGGTGCTCTACCACCCACAGGGACCCACGTACTGGCCACTGGGTATTTTGCTTGCTGGGAATTTCGACACTTGTATTGTTTCCATGTTACTACAGTTGGCCCTCATTGCGTATGTGGCACAACCACGTTGTATATGTACGGTCTATCTTGTAGAGACTTTTGTTGCACCAAAAAAAACCCAGGTCTGAACATGTTCTTGGATGCAAGGAGTGGGGTGCACCTCTTTGCGGTGCCTTGCCGAAGGCAATGGAATTTCATGCATACTCTGACACCCCCCCTACTTGTTGGTTCCAGACTCGCTCATGCAGCAATCCACACACCCTGCCACACAGGCCCCCCACAAAGCAATGCTCCATACCTCACCGTCGCGCGCTCCATCAAAAAAAATATGTGGCCCAATCTCGTAGTCGTAGTTGTGTGTCCGCAAGAAACTGTTGCAACTTTTTGGGACGTTGTTGTGGTTTGTGCGCCCTTCCTGGGGGGCCTATCCTGTAATGGTCTCGGTCTGGGTGCATGTGCAGCCATGTTGTTGCATGTGCTCCTGGCGCCACTCGCCATTGCATCATCGACTCGAGCGCTGCCCTGCCACCCTGCCGTGCGCAAGTCCATGTGCGTGTCTCGATTTGGGATCCTTTGCGGGAGTTGGGTTCCCCGGTTGTACTGGTTTGGTTCGAGTTGATCGAGCGCCGGAACTTTGATTGGCGACAGTCCCTCACACACTTCTCAACGCAACCCCATCACAACCAACGGGCCTAAGCCCTGCTGACATCGTGTGTGGTTTCAGTTTTCCTTGCTCAACTCTCAGCTGTTTTCCGCTCTTTGCAATGTCCGCACGTGCGAGAGCGAATATCCGTCTCCCACCCGAAGTTTGCCGGAGTCTGTTCATAAGGAACCTGCCTTATAAGATCTCTTCCGAGGAAATGTACGACATTTTTGGCAAATTTGGTGGAATCCGGCAAATCCGTATTGGAGTGAACACCGAGACCAAGGGCACAGCATTCGTGGTGTATGACGACATTTTCGACGCGAAGAATGCAGTTGACCACTTGAACGGCTTCAACGTTTGTGGGCGGTATTTGATTGTGTTGTATTATCAACAGCAGCGGGTTCAAAAGAAGATGGATTTGAAAAAGAAGCAGGACGAGCTTGATGCCCTAAGAGCGAAACTGAACAAATGATATTGTTAAGTTGCCACCACCTGGTTTGGCGGTGGGTGCAGTGGGTTCAATCGGGCATTTGATGCGTACGGCCCGACTGCGATGCTGTTTGGCACAATGTGGCCAACCTTGAGATCAGGGGTGTCGATAAGAATCGCGTCAGGCTCGGGGTGGGGGTGGGGGTAGGGGGTTGGCTATCCGTGGACATGACCCAGGGTACATGTCGACGGTTGGCGGTCACCCTGTGGACGTGGATGCAGAGGAAGGATGCTTGTCCCTATCCGTGGATACCTACCCGTGGACGGGACAGGGGGGGGGGACCCCTCCGTTCTTATTGACAGCACTGCTTGAGATGTCTTCAGTGGCAGGATTGACTGGACAAGGATGGTTTTGGATTGGTCTATTTCCCGGTTGTGGCCATGGCAAGCAGCGGTGCTTCCGCTATGCATTAGCTTCTCTTAGATGGTGATTCTGTGTTATTTGTGGTTCCAATATGGCTTTGTAGTGCAATGGCTTCGAAGGTTTGGTTGGTCAGGGTCTGGTTGTTGGGTCTTTGCCTTTCTATTGCCAATTTTGGGGTTGAAATCCGCACCCTGAGAAGTTCGTATTTTTCTCCCACCTCGGGTTGAATTTCAAGAGATGGACGAAAGATTTAGTTTGACAATCTTCTTTGCGATATTGCAGCGTGACAAATCCTGAGCAGTTTTTTCCCCCAGTCTTCCCTCGCCAGCTCCAGAGCCCGCTTGGCCCATCACCAACTACCTCATCCACCACTAACCCCCCAGCCCCCCAGCACTTCCCTGTCCCTCACGCCCCCAGGTACCCCTCAGACCTGGTTTGGGGACTATTTCTGACAGTCTGTCTGTGTGTGTTCTTGTCCGTCTGAGGTTGGCAGTATTTGCCTCTTTCAGTTTTGTTCCAAGGTTCAACCAGGCCTGTTTGGAGAATAGAGATGCATTCTATCAAGGCTGAGGACTGCAGCACCTCAGATTTCTGCATTTGATGCTGTGGCATTGCCATTCCCAGGGAGATATGATAGAATATCTGCCTTTGACTTCACAGTACCATGCCCAAGATGGATGCATGGGTACACAATAGGGACGCCAAATGTTGCTCTCATGGTGGTCCCTCATGTCATGAATCATCTGGGCGTTCCGCCCACACATTGCACCTGGATGGAATTTGAGAGGCTTGTGGCTGCTGCCAGGAGTGGGATTGGAATGGGCAGGGGGGTATGCTGACCAAAGTTGGAATTTTTCGGACCACCTCACACCTATATTTATTGTCCATTTGGTTTGATTTGGTTGCATTTGACGGCAGAGCTTTTGCAATAGATGTTGCAGGTGGTCAGTGAGGCGGTATGGCAGTATGGCCGCAGGTGGTTCCAGCAGGGGTGGAGGCTGCTGTACTTTGCATTTCCAGTTATGGGAACACATTTTTCATTGGTCTTGGGGTAGGACAGGGTTTGGCAAGAGGTACCAGCAGGTCCAGAGGGCTGATATTTGCTCCAAACTGCTGGCTGCGAACCCCAACTGATAGTATTGCCCCTCTTTCACCAACTGGTACACCTCAGTTTAATATTTTTAAAATAGAAACCTGAATGGTGCAGCAGCACCTCCTACACCCCCAGGTATTGTCTCTATTTTTGCTGTTGTGCGACAAACACACCATTTTTTTTATTCCTTCCTGTGGTGCACATGCATAACACCAAAACCGAAAAGATGCAGAAACAACATGAAAAAAACTTGGACAAATGATATGAAACAAAATTGTAATAGTGTTTGTTGGAGAAATTGTGCAAATTGAGGTGGTTTTGAGGTTGTGGAGTTTAAAAAACTTTGAATTTTGTGGGTGCAATTTCAAAAAAATATTTCCGACATCAATCCTGAAATTGGCTGAATTTGTTTAGAGCCCATGCAGGCACCTGAAACCTTGAGATCATTTTTTGCACTGTGCATCGTCGCAATCCCCGGAGTGACCATTTGGAGCAAAACCCCATTTGTCCGCACACCACAAAGCTGTGCGGTGCCTGTCTGGGCGGCTTGGCACTGCAAAAACATTGCCCCGCAAAAGGTGGTTTTTGGCCCCAAAATGTGATCCTCTTTCTCTTGGCCTCTGCCTCTATTGGCCACAAAAGAGCCTGTCAACACTTGTAATACCTGCAGTGTGGGCCAATCCATGTGGCCACATGTGACCTGTTCAACAGCACCAAAATTTTTGGAGGATCCTTGAGGCAAATTGGTGACACGTTGGTGCATTTGGCACCTGGGAATGGGTGACTCAACAGTTGAGCAAGACAACAGCGAGCAACTTCTGGTGTGTTGTTTTGCAATACTGTGAAGGTTGCCGCTTAACTTAGATTAGAAAAAGGGGCGGAACGGTGCCAGAAAATCTTCAACTTCTTCGACTTGTTGCAAGCAAGCACGGCGCCAAATTAAAAATCTTCCTCTTTGACACAAAACAGCCAGGGCATATCAACTCTTGGAGAATTAAAAACAAAATCTATCAGTAAACTCTCGTAGTTCATGTTTCATATATTATATTTCTTTATTAGTTCATGTTTCATATATTATATTTCTTTATTCATCTGCTCTCTGTTCTCTATTCTTTGCAAACAGGCACAGAGCCAAACAAACAATTTCACTGCTCGGCACAAATCAGCTGGATTTTCAGAAACTTAATCTAGCCTGTAATACCCATCAGTGGACTTGTCTTTTTCATCTTTCGGGTATTAATTTACTTTTTCGTTCATTTATAATGCGATATAGGCAAGTTCATTGGATCCAGTTCTCATCTTGTCATCGAAATTCCAATCCATTGACAATGAACTCTACTAACAATGGCCGCCATTGACGTTGATTTCCAGTGATGATGATCTCCACTGACAATGACCTCCATTGATGACGGTTTCTGTTGATGATGCCCTCCACTAACCATAATTGCCATTGACAATGGCCTCCATTAACAATGATGTCCACCGACAATGTTTCCATTGATGATGATATCTACTGATGATGATCTCCACTAACTATACGTACATTACCGTAATCCCAAAATCACAATATATTTTAGCGGTGGCCTTGCAAGGAAAAGGAAAAAGCATACGTGACATATACAAAAAGAATTAATTGCCTATCACTGCAAAACATAGCAGCCCTCACTGCTCTTTATTTTTTTTTGCTACATGTCTCTACTCATCCGATCATCTTTATCATAACTCTTCACCCAATATATATTGCAACCGTGAAAGAGATGAACAGTGCGCACGGAAAAACTACAACACACACAATTGCATTCACAAATCCAAATGAACACAATCGCACACCGAAGCGAAAAAAGTGGTGCAAGGTGTGCATGCGGGCAACGGACAAGTGCGAAAAGTCAAACAAAGCAAGTCACAAGCGTGCTAGCAGGGCAACAAGCAAGAACTTAAGTCAAAATTGCTCCTTGCAATGCAAAAGAGCTTAACACACTAGTATGAGCAGTAAAGTGCCCACGGCAAGGATGCCGTTTGCGGAGAACGATCACAAAAAAATAGGCAGAGATGTAGCATTTCCTTTCTGAAGGAACGTTAGTGTGACAAGCGCGCGCCGGGAGCGCACCGGGGAGCTTTTGTGACCCGTGCCACACCGGTGGCCTTCTAGGGTGTGCACTAAGGGGGCGCACTTAGCGCAATGCGGCTATTTCGGCGTTTGCCTGTACTAGAGACCCGTACTTTGGGATACTAGGCGCATAATGGTGACCCCTAGCGCAGATTTTGACTTCTGATTGTGTGTCTTTTGTTGGGGACCCCCGAGAATACAGGAATGACATAGCATTTTCGCTCTCATTGGGGCCCCAACCTTCCGGTGGTATTGAACAAACTAGGGCAATCTCTGAATCCACGCTTTGTTACATAGCCCCTCGAGTAGGGGTTAGGAACTCAGAATCTACGCCCACACTTGTGAGACCAATGTTGTGTCTTGAGTAGAATATCGATGACCGTTGGAGTTGCTGAATTCCGGGATATTACTTTATTATGCAACGTGCTTAATTATTAGTACAGAAGGTGTGCGGTGCAACGTGGTCTACTTAGGTGCTTCTGCATGAGAGGGTAAATCCGGGGCTGAAGTCGGGATAGTTAACAGAAAAGTAGCGCGCCGGGCGCCCGCCGGACAAATATTCCCCCTCTCCTCCACCACGTAGACGACATCTCTATCGCTCCGCCACATCAACTTTTGACAAAGGAAAGGGTAAAAACCAAAGGAACAAGTGCAATAACAACGGCACCCAAATGAGTTGAGGACCCAATGCCCAGAAGAGGAGCTATTCTATAGATGGTGTGTGCAGACTGACCTAAAAAGTAGTTGGATGTTTCACCATACCTCAACGAACCGCCAAAGGCCATTCTTCACTACCACCATCCTAAAAAACTAGCCTACCCAACCAAACTTGCTGCCGCTCCTCAACAAAGGGTCATCAAACGAAATAAAGCTTATAGACACACATACACGACTAAAAAACTGACGGAACTAAGCAAAACGTGTAGACCAAATGCGCAGTGCAGCTCGTACATATCTTCACGTACAGTGATTTAATGGCTTCAAAGGATGGATACAGTATCCTGCTCGCGTTGGTCAAGGTGATTCCGAATCTTGATACGCCCCTTTCCCCAGTGATTCCATATGGCATCATATCATCATCGAAAACCCGAATGTTTGGATATATATTGCCCGCGTTTACACATTTATCGCAAAAATACACCGTGAGAACCTTGAAGAGTCGTGCAAGTGTCATATTGTCAATTAATGTTCCTTCATACAATCTTTTCAGGTATTTTACGCCGTCAAGGCAAAGGTTGGAGCCTCTTTCATCTAGGAATGTGTACGTGGTTGGAAAAGGTCTACCAGCCCTCATCTGCACTTCCGGAGTCTCCTGCAATGACGTTATCCATTCGGGCCGCTGTGGCGATAACTCAATCATCCTGCCCTTATATTCACCTGAGGCTTGTACCATAGCAGCGGACAATTCATTGATGTTCTGAACGACCTCCTCAATATTAAGCATTTTCTTTATTCATATATGTATACGTACGCGTTGAGATCGGTGTTATACCCATAGTAGGCCAGTCTTACGAGTTCAACAACCCTGTATCATTCATCGATGACCACCACCTCTACCCATATTTGATCCAATTCTGCGTAGCATAACTGCACGGCACGGCACGGCACGGCACGGTTGGTGTACCCAATTTGCACGGGAAAGCAATTTTAGAGAAAATCCATGACTATACGAGAATTGGGGATGATGATACACAAAAGCGAAAACGTGGATATGCCTGGTGCAATCGTGACTTTGTTCAGCACTGCATTGCTACACGTGATCGTTTTGGGAGGTTGATGGATGAACCAGCTGTCCTAGTCGCATACGGTGATGCCCAAACAAGGCCCGTTGACGGGGCCGGGGTCCCAACTGGTGACGACGCGGTGGTAGGGCAAATGGCCATAGAAAATCTAGTTCGGGAGTTTTTGAATCCAATCAATCCTTTGTCCCCCCCACACTGCTTCCCAATGACCGGTTCTGTATCCGCATATGCGGATCCATTCCTGCCACGGTTGCAATACAGCTGCTAGACCTCATACAAACGGTGGCAGAACACACCCGGCACATTGAGATACCTCGTCATTGGACAATGGGTCCTACCCATTGGGTTCATATTCCCTTCCGAGACAACCGATGGATGCACTGGGATGAGCTTTGTGGATACTGAGACAAAGGGTTTTGTGTCAACCTCCTACTGGATGGAATGGCATGCAGAAAGAATGTGAACTGCCCCATCTGGGATCACCGGTACTGGTCACCTACGGGCGTTTCCTTGAAGCACAAGCTCTATGATGCGATTCGTGTTATGAATTTCAACCAGCAAAACACGAGTGCGCCTAACCCTAACCCAATCGGATCAATGCGACTCTTGAAACTTCACACAGTTGCCAATGCGAATGTTGCAAAGACCGTGTCTGCATTATTTAACAAATTTGTGACCCTCTGCGGCCTCGCTAACTGGACCCGTATATGCAAGTCCTGTCGGATGTGTTGTGTTCCTTCAGGTGTTGGATGTGATGTGTCCTTCTGTGGTTGTGTGTATTGATTTTCCCCGTCCCCCATTGTGGATGGTGACTCGTTGTAGATGAAAGCCATCCGTTTCTCGTCTTCAGGCCGTACCAGTGTCCTTCCTTGTCTTTTACTCCATGCTTTCATGGATCAACGCCACTCTCATGTGCCATGCTAGGATGTCATTGGCGGCGCCTTTGTGCCAACATCCCACCACCCTCCTAGCTCGCTGTACGGGGACCGCCACTCCACATTTGGCACTATCTACATCCTCTCCTAGGATATGGACCTTCTTCAAACATTGACAGATTTTTCCTTTTTGCCTCGAAGGTAAGAGGTTCAAAAAAGACTTCCTTTGCCAGTTTCTGAAAACAACCACGTGTGTAACAACGTGAAAAGCCAAAATGTTATCTCTTTGAGACGGGCGTAACATTTTCAAACCTCTTACCTCCAAAGTGTGTACCATGGTGGACCTCCGATAGCTGCATCGCTACATTCTCGCGTGTAGCTTTTTTTACCTATGGGTGTGTAGCTTTCAGTTGCAGACATGCATCTTCGCGGGAATTTTTAAGTTATCTTTCTTCTTCTCCTTGTTGAGCTTTTTGAACGTCTTATCCTTAGAAGATCACTCCTTATGAGGCTGCAGATGCCGCCAAAAGGTTGGCTCAGCACGCCGATGCAACAATGTGCAAGGTACAAACACATTCAGCTTGCTCTACTTTGTTCTTCTTGATACTATAGCTCCGTCAATGCTACTAGGCCTCTTGGTACAAAGGTTTCTGCTCGTCCGAAGAACTTCTACTTTACAAATCGCGCTTTGTAAAGTGGCACATCAAAGAACTTGTGGATCTATGAATTCGGACTCATGGAAATGGAGGCCACGGATTGTAAAGTAAACGGACCAAAGAATCCCTGTTGACCCCCGGTGACTGTGTAATGCTATTTTCTGTTCCAAAAAACCACCCAAAAAAGGGTCATTTCGCCATAAAAACAGCAAAGGTAGGTAGGTAGGTAGGTATCTTCGGGAGCTCGGGAGGCCTCCTTTGACAATGCAGGAAGAAGCTCTTACCAAGGGGACGCCTTGTCCCTCCCACTGCCCTATGTTAGGTGCCCCAAAAACAGCAAAAACGAGAAAACAACGGCCTCTTGAAGGCCAGAAAGTTTGAATCCGTAAATGTAAAATTGCACAATGTAAATTGCTTGTTGTCTCGTCAGATTTGTGCCAGTTTCTTTGGAAGCTCCTCTCTCGGGTTTGTGCAATGCCAGTTTTCGTTCCAAAGAAAAATGGCACAAAAAAGGGTTGTTTTGCCCTGAAAACAGCAAAAACGATGGAAAAACAGACTTTTGAATGCAAGAAACTTTGAATCCGCAAATGTAAAGTTACACAATCTAAATTACTTGTTGTCTCCTCGGATGTGTGCCGGTTTCATGGGAACCATATCCCTGGGGTATCTGTAAAATAAGGCGGATTTTGCCCACAAAACAGCAAAAACGATAGCAAAACGGCGTTTTGACGGCAAAAAGGTTTGAATCCACAAATGTAAAATTACACAATGTAAAATGCTTGTTCTCTCTTCAGCTTTGTGCCGGTTTCATTGGAAACGCATCTCTGGGGGCGGTGTAATGCCAATTTTTGTTGCAAAAAACGGCCCCTAAACGGGTTATTTTGCCCTAAAAACAGCAAATACGATGGAAAAACTACCTTTTGAAGGTAAGAAAGTGTGAATCCGCCAATGTAAAAGTACACAATGTAATTTGCTCGCTGTGTCCTGAGATTTGTGCCTGACCCGTTGGAAGCTCCTCTCTGGGGACTGTAATGCTAGTTTTTGTTCCAAAAAATGGCCCAAAAAAGGGTTATTTTGCGCAAAAAAAGGCAACAACAATAGTAAAACGACCCTTTGAAAGCTAGAAAGATTGAATTTGCAAATGTAAAATGACAGAATGTAAATTGCTTGCTGTTTCCTCATATCTGGTGTCTGTGTAAGGGGGGAATGTTTGCCCGGCGCGCTACTTTTAGACTATGTTCCCCCCGAAGAGCCCCCAAGCACACCCCTTGGAAACGCCCTTAGAATTAGGTGACCCAAACTGCCCCAGTTCAAGAAAGTTGCAAACCGGGGTACACAGTACCACTCTCGCTCCTTTAAGGGCGATCTTGGTCAACACCTTAGCAAGTTGGGAGAATGGGGGGTTAGGATAGCACAACCGCATCGATCTCCAGTAGAAGCGATAGGCGTTATTGAGGTATCGCGGACAGTAGAGGTGCATCATAACATTGGTCCCACAAGTGTGGGTGTCAATACATTCAGTACAATAGTGCTCCTTACACTCATCACAAACTGCGACGGTGGAGCGCTTCTGGCAACACAACACACACACTTCTGCCTCATCTTGCGTGCCATAACCGAGCAAACAGCTGCTCAATGCGTGCCCTATACCACCCGTGCACGTCATTGTAACATTGTTGGTGGGCTGTCAAAGTGCCATTCTTTCTTCCAATGAATGGCACAATGACATGAATCCACCCCTTGTAAGCACCATCATGGCCCCCAACTTCGAAATCAAAGAAATCACCTCGGGTATGAGAAGGTCCATACCCATCCCAAATCAAAACATCTGCTGATGTCCCGGGGGCCAAGGGGCAAATCCATATAATGTTGCCCAACATATCAACGGCAACAGTCCACCGGTAGGGCACGGGTCACAAAAGATGCCCGGCGCGCGCCCGGCGCACTAACATTCCCCCTAATGCTACTTTTTGTTCCACAATATGGCCCAAAAAGTGGTTCCTAAAAATGAAAAATATTTGGGTTTGGACAAAATTATGATCCAATCCAAATATGAACCATCCAAAATGCCTTTCTGGGGAGTACTTCGACATTGTTTTGTGGCTCTTATTGAACTCATTATTTGAGTAAGCAATCTGCAATTTCCATCTGGCATCTCCAATTAAATCATCTCAAATTCCTCCCTTCCTTGACTTCCTTGTACCCGTTCGCCCAATTGCGCAACTAACACTGGCACATTGAACCAAACAAGCACACAATGGCTGACAGTGAAAAAAACTGGGCACAACTGGGAGGCAATATTGTACACCCCTCTGACCTCTTCGCAAGCGTCAATTTTGTAGGGTGACTTCCTAGTTAGTGTTCAAACGCCCTCCCCCCACAGCGAACTGAGTCCAGCAGCACCTCTCGGGCGTTGATAAACACTCTCAGGGTGCACATTCACATACTGGTTGCTCCCAAGAAAGCAAACATGGTGGGGGGAGGGCAGAAGCAGAGTCAAAGAGGCAAAGCCTGGAAAGACCCCTGCCTCATGTAGCTCTTAGGGCCTTCCTTGCACATGGCACACTGGAAGGGCACATGTGTTGCAGGTGGGGTGACTGGGTTTTCATGTGTGCACGTGTGTGTGTGTGTGTGTGTGTGTGTGTGTGTGTGTGTGTGTGTGTGTGGCTTGGGGCACACATATCATAATCAGAACTTAGGGCTGGGGCAGCGAAGGCGCAGTGGGGGTTAGCTTAACGATTTCTGGTGGTTCATCTGTGTCCTTTATGGAGTAGATAAAAAATGGGTGGACACAGACATTGTAACAAAATAGGAACTGTGAAGTATGGCACAGACATCATACATGAGCCACAGAAAACAACATTGTGGTTGCGCTGCTTGTGTTGTGCTTGCATCCAGAAATTAGGGGCCCAAATTCACTGGAAAAAATCTGCCCACAACTAACTCTGTACATGCACATAGAAATCAATTTGAAGAATTTGCCGGACATTTACCACAACATATGTGTATGCATATGAGTTTGTGTGTGCATAGCGCATCTGTACATCCTCTGGACATGCAAACATCCCAGGTACCACAATTTTGGGGGGCGCAGGGGGCCATAAATGTGCATTCTAGGGACAAAATGCGGACAATTACGGAGGCTGTAGGCTCTGTATGGACACCTTTTAGGTATCATCACAGGGTCTTGCAGGGTCTGCACGGGTGCAGACCATGAAGACATGAAAAAATGTGTCAGGGCTTCATCAATGAGGGGGCAACACTTACGACAACCCTGAGGCCATGGCTCATAGCCAGGACGACGGGAACCAAAAGACAACAACCTTGTCGTTGTCCTTCAGCCAAAGAAATTCCGAATCCCACTTAAACACGTTGCCATGTAAGGCACAAGCTGTTGCCCGAAATCTCTGGACTCAGAACTTGAACAAAAACAGTGGAAGAAGCGTGTGGGGGCGGGGGGGGTCGTGCGAGACGGGCGACGAGGGGGGGGGCAACAAACGATTCTCTGTGGCGTGACACATCACACCTGACCACACCAGGAACACCATCCCACTGCAGACTGAAGCACCCCTCCAATGAACTGGTCCTTTGTGTAACAAACCATCCACCAAATGGACAAGAGCAGTGACTAGCCCACGAGGGAATGCCCAAGCCTGCAGCGTGGCTGCCGAGGGATCCCGGTGTGGCATGGAAATGTGGGGAGAGGGAGGATCAGCCTCTGGCAGCGACCGTGTATTCCCACAACAACGGGTCCGCTGCCTACTGTGCCCCGGAGCTCAAATGATCGGCACGGATTTTCAAAGACACGGCACACGTGTGGTGGTCAGCCGCCTCATTGTGTGTGTGCAGAGCTGCCTGCGTTTTGCGGGTCGCCCCCGATTCGTGTGCCGAAGCCAACAACGTACACCAGCGGATGGGAGGGGCAAGTTGCGACTGAAAATGGTTGAGCAGTAGTCACAAATTCCTCATTCTGGGTCAAACTGAAAAGCGTCAGGAGATGCAAAGTGTAGCAAGACGAGCCCTGGCTGACCCGTCGTACCATGACTCTGCATGAGGGGGCAGGGGGCCCGATGAAAAGAGGGACAAGAGGGGGATGGAATGAGGTGAACGAAATGGCGGCGGATAGCCAATTGGAAGCGGGTGAGATAGGGCAGCAACCAAAGATTGATGGCTCATTGGGATTGAAATATCGACATGCTGGCAACGTTGTTGTACTGCGGGGGCCGGGGAGGGGGGTGCAGGATTCCGCCATATCGTGGGACAGGTCAGCAGGGGCTCCCGCAAATGGCCAATAATCTTAAATACCCACCACAAAATCCTCCAATCTGTCGTTCCAGAGGCTGCGGGGTGTGTAAGCACAAGCGTGGCAAAGAATATGATGCAGAAAGATGGCACCAGCGGTACCCGAGAAATATGGGACGGCGGGAAGGTTGTGTCTGCAAGCTGCTTCTTTTAAACATCTATATGTACATGCCCCCCCCCCCGTGACGTGCGAAAGGACAACTCAGGGGCACAGGCAGGAAGATGAGGCTGGCGCCACATGGAACTTGCGGGGTGAGGGGGCTCAACGGGCAACCTGCTGGCCGCCTTGCCAACGACTGCACTGCAAACCCTAACCTCCACAGCCACCGGTGCCATTGACTCAGGATCCAGCATTCCCACGTCCGTTAAGCCTTTAAGCAGCCTCAGCAGAAAGAAATTTGTTGGAGGCCTTGAGGACGAGACGACGGTTGTCCACTCTGAGGCCATTGAAAGTCTCAACTATCGTGGGCACCTGGTGATGCGAGCCAGAGATGGGCATACAATTATCGCGCAAGCCAGAGCCCAAGAGGGAATTAAGGTGACCAAATGTTGCACAGAAAGGGTGCACTGCAGTTCGAGGCATTTTGCCCGTGGTCTTACTGGCATAGTGTGCCCTGCGACAGTGACTCCCTTGCACATGCATGCACCTCTGTGCATGGGGTTGGGGGCGAGGGATGCCATAAACGCTCAAGAAGTATGCTACTTGGTCTTTTGTGTGTTCGCACACAAGGTTTTGAGTCTTTTTTGCAAGAGGAATTTGTCCACATTGCTTGTCCCAAACCACTGGGGAGAAATATGTTTGGTTGGAGAGAATGGAACAGTTGTCCCACTGCTCACAAAAGCTGCTGCCGCTCCTTGGCCACTGCCTTGCGGACCCTGTCCTTGTGAAGACGACACTCGGGTGGGACTGAGTCTTTGTTTTCCTGGTTGCTGGGTTGTGGCGTTGTCCTGTGATTGGAACAAAAGGGGTATCCCGGTGGCCTAATGGCCCGATTGGTTGCCCTTTTCCACAATGGAGGCGTTGAGGAGGGTTTTCAGTATGGGTCTGTTGGGGATGGCAGTTGGGAAGGTCCAGCGCATCTTCACACACTTGCATGGGCCAGCGGCAGCCCAACCTGCCCCTCCCCGACCTTTCTTCCATGTGCTGTGTGTGTGTGTGTGTGTGTGTGTGTGTGACGCCCAATCTTTTCAACAAACTCCATAGCGTTCGCCAACATACAGCACCTGTGTGTGTGTGTGTGCGTGTGCAGGAAAGCATTGAAAAGAGGGCAAGCACCTTATCCAGGACGCTAATTTTCAAGGGGGGAGTGCCATGTGACTGCGCAGGTGTGCAATTTGGTGTCAGCGGGTGGGCAATTCTGTGAGTCTCAATGTTCCTAGTCCCATGCAAGGTTACAGCGCAGGGCCTGTCTTGGGGGGCCCCAGGAGCCCTCCTTCAATGGGTAAGAAAGGATTGCACACACAGTGACATAGATTTGCAAGCCGATGCTCCCCTAGGTTGGGATGATGTGACTACACAACCGTGTTACGATGCAAAGGGGCACATTTGTGGGCTGCTGGACCTGCCTAAGGCCAGCTTTGAGGTAGTCGGCAAAGAGGGAGGGACGTAAAAAGAACGCTCTTATGCAAGAAGGGAGGAAGAAGGGTGAAGGAAATGGATAATCCGACCGGTGTTCCCCGTGCGGCCCGCCTCTGCCCCGCCGGCCTTATGGGTCCTGCCCTGTTTCCTCCACAACAGAGCTACCAAAGCTTTCCCATGGTCATTAATGTGCCCTACCACAGTGCGGGTTGTACACTGAGCGCTCTGTCCCCCCTCTGGCACATTGTGCGACTCGTTCCCTGGATGCGGGGAAGGTCCAATGCTGTGTAGTGCCAAGGACAACTGGAGATGGCCCACAAACATGGGACAGCGTGCACGGAAAATTTTTCTTGGAAGCATGTGCATGACCCTCCGGCACCCCACACTGGGCACTCATTGAAAAAGAATGCCTGGGGTATTTGCAATCTCTGTGCCACTGGCAGCTTCCGCCAGAGGGCTGCACGAACAAAAAGGTATGCATATGCTACCCTCTAAGGGGGCGGGATTGGGCGAAGCGTAACAGGCTGGGAGGACTACAACCTGTATCTTGGGGAATTCCAGGATGGCAAAGCCCTCTCCATGCTCCAGAATCCGTGTGAGGCAGTGGGGTCCAAATTGCTCGGTGATCCACTTCTTGTTGTTGAAGCGTATCTTAAGGCTGCCAACCCAAACTGCCCCATGGTTGCAATCCAGCAGTGGCACCTCATCATCACCGTCACCCTCCGCAAATTGTAGCTGTGTTGGGGATGCCTCACACATCTGAGGAGAGGGCAAGGGGGCTGCATGCAGCACATCCGTGCACATATTTGGTGGCCCACGACATGTGACACTCCTGTTTGCACAAACGATACATGACGAGATAGTATCTGGGCGCAATATGGACAGCAGGCAGAACACCCAGAAAATTCTTGAAACTTTTGGCAGAGTCATAATTTTTGGAGTGGCCAGTCTCAATTTTCTTCGTGCAAAATGTTGCGGGAACGCCCAAAAACCTGGAGTAGAGAATTTTTGTGCATGTTATTCTGGTTGCAGTATGATTTTTTGTGCAAGCAAGCTGGAAGATACTGAGCCAATCAAAAAAACCATTTCTGTTTTTCTTTTCTGTGTACTCTGTGGGGCAGGGAAGCTCTTTTGATGCCATCCAAAAAGTCCTGATGCAATGGCAGGGGCAGAGGCAGGGAAGTGGAACATAGTGAGGCTGGAATCGTTGATTGTACGATGAAGATTTATCTTTTTATCTTTGAAGCCACGTCTCACCAATCCGCACCCTTGTCTCACGTCTTGTATCCTATTGACATCAAATCGAGCCGGAAAATGCCACACGCTGGGCATGTGTCGGGGATAAATGTCCTCAATTGTTGTTTCCGTAAAACATTCGGATTCAAAACCGAGGATTTCTAACTGGAGCCGAACAGGACATGCTAATAGCACGGCAAACCTTGCTCCGCTCCTCCCTCTCCGCTGGCCACTCACCTCCATCTGGGCCCGCGCCAGATTCCCGCGCCCGGTCCGCAAGCGTCTTTCCGGCCGGCACAGCACACTGTGCGCCACGCACTCGGTCGGCCCAAGAGGTCTGCCGCACCTCAGGAGCACGGGGAGCCTCAGCAGGGGTGTCTGCAGCTTGCTCCTGTGGCTGTTTTAGCTGCACACGCCTTTTCACCGGCTTCGTCGGTGTGCGTGCTTTTGTCACAGGCTCAATCGCGGACTCCGCCACTGGCTCTGCTGCAGGCTCCGCCTCTTGACCTTTGACGCGGTCCGCCCAGCTCCCGCCGTCGGCGCTGACCCGCGCCTGCGGACAAGCGACGCTCTTGCCCTGCGTCACCACCAAGTTCTCTGAGGGTGCAGCCTTCATCCACGTCTTGGTCTTGGCCTTGGGGCCGGGCTTCGAGGACTGCGGGTCGCATTTCTGGGATTGCCGCTTGGCCCAGTTCTTCGAGATCCGTGGCCTCTTAGCCTTCGGTGGAGGCTTCTGCACGGATGTCCACCCCTCCGCTGCTGGGGCCTGTGCCTGGGGCGCAGGGTTCTGCGCGACTTCTGGAGTTTCGACTGTTGCGGCCACCTCGGCGGTACCCTCAACTTCGGCCCCAGCATTCGCCTCGGCCTTGGCCTCAGCATTGGCCTCAGCCTGAGCCTCAGCTTCCGGAACTGTCGCTGAACTTGGTGGTTCCTCCAGGGAGGCTTCCTGCTGTCGGCCACGAACCTTCTCGGCCCAGCTCCAGTTCGGGTCCAGGGACGGCAAGGGCTGCGTGTTTGTCTGCTGTTCTGGCGGGTTCGATGGCTCAGTTTGCTTGGCTGCTGCAACTTCCACTGTGTTCTGCGACTCTACCGGCGGCGTGTGTTCCTCGGCTGGAGGTGGCAACACTGGGCTGTCTGTAGACGTTTGGTCGGCATCTGCGGATGGTGGTGGAGTAGTGCGCCCCATTAGCTTGTCTGCCCAGGACACGGCAGGATCGATTAAGGACTTTGTGACCGGTGGCTTTGAGGGCTTGATTGTCTCTGGAATTTCATCATCCAGCTCCTTGGCGTCTGAAGGAGGAGCGTTCTCCTTAAAAACATCCTTGAACAGCTCCTTGGCTTCGGAATGTTCTTCAGGCTCCGAAGTCTCCTCTCCTGTGCACTGATCACTTGTTGGTGGCGAAACATCCCGCGTTTGTTCTGCCGGAATGTTACACTTTAGCGCAGCAGCATACGAAAACCCGCCACGCACCGGGGTGTTCGAAAATCTTCGGCGAGGAGGTTGTTCCACTTCAGGTGAAGTGGAAGTGGGAGGGTGTGACTCTGGTGCAGGAACGCAATCCTTGGCTGGCGGAGAACAATTTTCTCTGGCTGGCGGAGAACATTTCTGCTTTTCCACGACAGTATTTCTTTCCAAGAGGGAAAGTTCTTTGTCGTTGCTGTCGGAATCCGAGCGAGGTCGAACAACGTCGGCCCAGGAAGACCGCGCGTTCACTGGGCTGCGACGGCTGCATATCTCTGGGCTGCGGTTGATTTCTGGGCTGCGGTTGAGGTCTGGGCTGTGACGACCAGTCACTTTTGGGCTGCAACGGTTGTCCACAACTGGGCTGCGACGCCAACTGTTGCGACGGTTATTCATATCCGGGCTGCGACGACTATTCATATCTGGGCTACGGTGGCTATTGAATTCTGCTTCCGGGGGACTTGTCTTTTGAGTACCCTCAGTGTTTTTTGCAGCGCTGCAAACAAACTCCTGCTTTGCAGGAGTAGCAAAACTGAAGTCCTCAGCCATTTCTGCTCCCCAGTCCTCCTCACCACCATCACTGTCATCCATCAAGTCAGCCCACGACTCATGTTTGTCGTCGGCGCACTTCTTCTGTTCAACTTGTCCAGCAGCAGCGTCACATGCCTCAGGGGTACGGCTCTGGTAGTTGTCCAGGTTCAGATCAATGCCCTTTGAATCTGTCACATCCTCTGTTTTCTTCCTCAGCGACGACAGAGCGCTAGAAATAGATGCCCCAACTGATTCGAAAATGGAGAGACCACTCATGTTCCAAGCCTTATTTCCGTGCGACTGCGCTCCAAAAACAAGGTCAATTTCTCTGAGAAAATTGAAACGAATTCAATGAAAATGAAAATGAAAATGAATTCAAACCCTTCCCTGAAATGACACGAAATTGAACTGAGCTGCACTGAGGCTATCCTTTCGACCCAGATCCAAAAAAAAAATTTGTACAGAATAATACAGAAAAATAAATTGCACCAGCAGTTACTGAATGGCTGGTATTGCAGCCGCCGGGGCACTAAATTGTGCCTGGAAAGTTTTCGTATTCGCGGCGAAAGTTTGCCGGCTATTCAGACGCAAATGGAAGCATTTCGAAAACGCTATGAAAAAATTGAAGTAGCTGGTCAAGGAACGTACGGCGTTGTATACAAGGTGTACGACCGCGTGAGCAACCAAGTGATGGCGTGGAAGAAAATCCGACTCGAAAAGGGCGATACCGATGTCCCTTGCACTGCAATTCGAGAAGCGGCCTTTCTGAAAAGGCTGCGACACAAGGTATGGTGGCAAATCGGGAATACCGTTTGCATACCATACCATTTGCACGTGGAGCACAAGCGTTCTCCTGAATTCAGAATATCGTCTGTTTGCAAGATGTTGTATACGATGCCGTGAAGCTCAGGCTGCATTTGATCCTTGATTTCATTACTCGCGATCTCAAAAAAGTCTTGTGCGATCCGTCGACACAAATGACGCACAACGATGTTCGTAACATCTTGCAGCAAATTCTTCTTGCAGTGGCATTTTGCCACGAAAGGGGAATTCTCCACCGTGATTTGAAGCCCTCTAATGTCCTCATTGACCAACACGGAGTGGTAAAACTGTGTGACTTCGGTTTGGCGAGAGGCGAAGCAAATCCGAACCGCGACTTAACCCGCGAAGTTGGTATCTTTTGTTCAACGTGAGCTGTCCTCGTGCTTTCGGAGTCTTCAGTTGTGTCTCCACACACTGCAACTCAGTTAACAACAAAAGACCAGTCACCAAGCCTCCATACGTCCCAGCACCCAAATCCATTTCTATCGTGCCAGCATTGGTAGGGTGGGAGGTGACGTGGGGGGCGGGGTTAGCGTTTGAGGCTGAAAGCATGTCAAACAATTTATGGCGTATGCGACCTTAATATTTGGACGACGTCGTACTCGTCCTGTTGTATTCGGTGACAATTTCAGGATTCAGGCAAAAAAGCTGTAGAACAGATCCTCTTCAGCGGGTGGTGGTGTACCATGGCAAGGTGGTTCCGAAGGCGCACAACACTGAACGCTCAGAGTTCACCGCTCACGCTGCGTAGCGTCGAGCTGCACATGACAACATTCCACGTTTGCACGTGGCCTCTCCTTGGCCTCTTGGGTTTTTATGTCTGGCTGCACTCCTGTGCTCGTTGCGACAACAGCAGACAGCACGGGTTCCCGGGTTGCTTTTGCGGCTGTATTGTCTGTAGTGACATTGTGGTACCGTGCTCCGTGCTTGCTCTTGGGTGCGAGACAGTACAGTTTTGGCATTGACATGTGGTCTGTTGGATGTATCTTTGGCGAATTGCTGAAGAGAGAGCCTTTGTTTCCAGGTATGTAGTGCTGCGCTGCATTCCGTGTGAGGCTCATGTGCTCATCGCTTTTGCGCCGGATGTTCCCATGCCAGCTGTGAATGCGGATGGCGTGCCCAGCGCCTCCCATTCGACGTTTTCATTAGGACCTGTGAGCACGCCGGGAGGTTTCGGGGAGGACCGGAGACGATGCAGGGAGGACCAGGGGACACAGGGGAAGCACCGGAAGAAGCATGATTTTCCTGGGTGTTGTTTCCCCTCACTGGGCGCATGTCTGTGCAACTCACATTTATCCCCTTGTCTCCCCCCCCTGTCTGAGCTCCGGGGGGGGTGATATTTGGGACCCAAATTAACAATGTGGGGGAGAGTTAATGTGCAATGCTTGCAAGTGGTATGCTTCCAACAAGCGGCCGCATTCGTGTTGGCAGCATGCGATTTGCAAGGGCTGCCTTGAAGAGGACCAGGGTTCTAAACTACAGCTCAAGACGGAGTGGCGCATGTATGGTTTTCTGTATGGATTCTGAAGTGTATTCCATATGGAAATTCTGGCTAAGGGACGGACCGGAAAGAAGTGTATCCCTGGTGAAAGGATGACTGGCCACAGCTTCACGATCGGGTTTTGCAGGTGATTGCGAGATTGACCAGCTATTCAAGATATTCAGTGCTTTGGGCACCCCCACATCGCAGGAGTGGCCCGAGATCACCTGCTTTCCAGAGTATCAACCAGCTTTCCCGGCCTTCCGGCGCCAAACGCTGCAACAGGTGTGGCTCTGCTACTTCTCGCTGCACGCGCCGGCAGGTATATCAAGGCCGTATGTCCGTGTGCGATGCGGATGCTTCCATGTCGCATGCCAGTTTCTTTGCCTTATTCGCATGCCGGAGGGCAAAATATGCCTGTGGTGACCTGCGCACAACAAAGCTGTGCACGCCCCACAAAACTGCAACAACGGAGCTACAGTGCAGGTCAGGTCTCATGTCAAGGGGTTAGGCCGGACCTTGGCGTATTCAGGGGTGATCTCCACCTTTGCGAAGTCCCGGCAGAGGGTGGTGAATTAGGTGGTACTGGGATGTCCATAATGATGTGGATCAGCAGGGATGACCATAAGACTACCAACGCGTATGCTCCCGAACGCCCTATCCCGATTAACAGATCAAGTAGCAGTGGAGAAATTAGCTGCTCTCTGGACTGCACTGACAGTTTTCCCTCTTCCCCGTGCGCTCCTTCCCTTTGCTCGGTGCCCTGCCCGCTTGATCCCATGATTGTTGCCTGTTCAGCGCAAAGCGTATCCCCCGTCGAAATATCTACTCCGTGCCACGTGCCACCAATCATCTGCCATTTCGCACAGAGCACGGCACTCCCACGGCCTTCTACAGCTGCAAAGCTGAAAGATGACACAACAATGATCCAAAAACGTGGCATCGATTGCTGCGGCCCTAGGGGATAATTGTTTTCGCTGATCTGTGTACATTCCACAGTTGCAGTGTTAGGTTATGGCCACAAAGCCGAGTTCTTTGGGGCGCACACATTGCGACACTCTGCTTCCTTTACAGGTTGTAGGGCTCGGGGTGCCAGCCACCGCGTTCGACCTGCTGGGTGCCATGGTGATTTATGTACCCGCCGCACGGATTACCGCAGCCAATGCGCTCGAGCATGCTTATTTTTGCCCTTCCCCACACCTGTCGCACATCGTGGCGCGCGCCAGCCCAGTTGAGTTGCCTGCAACCAGCATGTGCCCTGCTACAGTAGAGATAGGGAAGCAAGGTTAAGCTTCGAGCTTGACCTTGGGCCTTGCTCAGTTTGGGCTGGAGTCGAAGCTTGTTTGATCAGTTGGGTCAAAGTAGTTGGCCAAACTTTTTGAGCTGGAAGGGGCTATGGTTGGGGCAAGTGCCAAGGCTGGCTGGCTTTGGATTGGACTGGAATGCTGCTGAGGTTTGCGCGAAGACCAGATATAGGATTCAAGTGATGCAGAACAGAAGGACGCCGAATAGTGTGCGAATTCGGCACAGGCCAAGTTTGATTACGAAACCGAAGCAATCAAGAAGCCCTCAGTTTCTCGATCCTGGCGATGGCCCATGGTGCCGGCATGTGTGGAATGTGCTGGGATTCAATCTTTTGTGTGAATACAAGAGGCAAGTGTCCACGAAAAAGCCAGAATTGAGCGTGCACGGCAACCAGCTTGTGCAACACTCTTGCCCTTATCCACATGGCTCATATCAGGCTGGCCAGTGTGAACAACTTGCAGCAAAATGATGTCTTTGCTGAATGCACATGTCTTCACTAACTCTGACAGAAGGCATTCCCAAACATGTGAGCGACGCAAAACCTCACTCAGTGTGCGAAACAACAATCTGTGAATCCTTTGTGCCACGTGAATGAGTGAGTGAGCGAGGGTGGGTGGGTGGGTGGGTGGGTGGGTGGAAAGGGAGTTGGAGTTGGAGTTAAAGCACAGCATGTTAAACGGTGCACAAACTGCCTGCCCATGGACCGTTTACATGGCTGCTGTTTGGACTTTTGCACCTTACCGAGGGCTCTTGTTGCCGCTCCTTGAGTTCCAGAATGGGGTTTCCTGCTGCAGGGATCCCAAGGACCCTAGGATAGGATCCAAAGACCCCAGTGCTGCGGAAGATACGAAACGGGAGGGGCCAATGACCCCAGAGAGCGGAGTGCGAGCACACAGGGTGTGCTGGCGTGAGTGTGTCTGAGAAGGGTCAAGTTGTTGACATGCAATTGGGCCGCAGAAAGCAGCCCCTCCCATTTCACATGTTGCTCAGCACTATGTTTTTTGGATCCCGTCCCAGGGTTGGTGGGTTCCCTCCAATGTTCCATTCGGGTCCTTGGGTCTCCTCTTGCATCTTGTAAACTCTATTACCTTGCCAGCTACTTTATTGCCTTTGCCAAGCAGTGTTTGCCACCGGTGCAGGAAGGGATATTTGATTTCCCTCCCTAGCCCAGGAAAATCCTTTCACAGCATGGGTGTGCGAGATCAATTTTTGCGTTGGGTTGAAAAATGAAATCTTGATTTGTTTGTGGCCTGTTTGCAGGCTTTTGAGCTACATGGTATTGCAACATGTCAAAATTCAAGCCCTTACACTGACCTCTGGCCCGTTTTTCAATGCAGTGAATGCATGAGAAGGTGCCTAATCAAAAAGTGTGGGAGTGAAAATAACCATGAGGATAGGGTACAGTGAAGCAGTCCTTTCCATTGCCACAATGTGGCAGGCCTTTTGCCGCCACAATGCAGCACTCCTTTGTGCTGTTATAATGCAGCAATGCAGTAGGTGTTTGCTGCCATGGTGCAACCAATTTTTTTTTGTTACACAGTGAGCAGTGCTATAGGCAAAGAACCGTACTCAGCCCATGAGTAGAAAGCTCTTTGGCTGCTGCTGAGGCCTTTGTGCTGCCATGAGTAGTAGGCCTGTTTGGTGCCACAGACTTAGAGAGAGCGCACCAAACAATGATAGTGAAGTGCAGCATTTGCTCATGCACTCAATGCTAAGACTGAGAGGGAGCAAGTGAACAAAGGGGGTCATAGATGAGTATCATGGGAGTTGTAGAGAGAGAGCACACCTGTGAGGGGTTGCAAGCAGACAGGTGAATGTATGGGACAAAGTCCAAACAGCGGTCTCACCAACAGTCCCTAGGCAGATGGTTTGTGCACCATAACCTGATCTGGCCCAACTCCAACTCCCTCCAGCTACAGTGGCGCAGCTAAAAGGCCGGCCGCGCTGTGCAGCACCAGGACCAACTGCACTGTGTTTGCAAGAAGGAATGCTACCCTGCACATGTGGTGGTGGCAATGAGGACTATTTCATTGTGGCAGCAAAACAAAGCCGCGACATGCAGCAGCACAAGGAACTGCTGCACTACCAGGAACCGCTGCACTGTGGCACCAAAACAACAAAATAGATTGTTGCTCAATGGCAGCAGTCGCAGACCGGGATTTTCCACTCCTTTCCCGCTGCTTTCTGCGGTGCAATTGTGTGTTCACCACCCAACCCTTCTCAAACACAACCAATGCACCGCTCCACGCTCATTTTCCTGAGTTCTCCCCCATTCTGCACGTTGTGCAGCACTCCTTGAGTTCCTTCCCATTGTGCATCTTGTGCAGCACTGGGTTCCTTGGGCCCCTTGCTACATTGAGATCCTTGGGTCTTTCCAATTCACATCTTGCGCAGCACTAGTGTCTTTGCCCCCCCCCCCCCCTATTGCTTTTGGGGTCCTTGGATTCCCTTGCATTTCACATCTTGTGTAGTTTTGGGGTCTAGGCCTTTCCCTCCCTCCCTCCCCCTCCGTAGGTGCACTGGTGGCAAATGCTGTTTGGCAAAGGGATCTAAGTGGGCGGGGTCCGAAAGAGTGCAAAATAGGGAATGGGAGGGGATCCAAAGACCCCATTGCAACATCGGAGGGCCCCCCAAGACCCTGTGCACTGCACGATACAGAATGGGAAGGGGCCCAATGACCCTCAGGAGCAAGCAATGGAGGGAGGGAGTTGGAGTTGGAGTTGGTGCAAAACACATTGTTGCGCAACCGCCTTCCCAAGGACCGTTTGCGTGGCTACTCTTTGGAGTTGTATCATTGTCGTTCCCAAACGTCCCAAATGGGAATTTCCCATTGTTTTCTACTGTGTAATTCCATTTAACAACCAAAGCTTTCTCAAATTTACGTGCACCATGCCGCACTAGCATCCTTGTGATCCTTGGGTCCCCTCCCATTTCGCTTGCACAACCCTGGGATCCTTGGATCCCCTCCTAGGTCCTTTTGGCGCCCTTTCCTGCTGCATTGGCATCCCTTGGATCCTTGGGTCCCCTCTTGTTTGTATCTTGCTCTTCTCAAACATGCAGCATCATTGCACCCTTTGTGTGCACGCTCCTCTTATTCCTCAAGGGTCCTTGGGTCCCTTCCCGTTGCACATCCTGCGCAGCACTGGGGGCCCACTCCGATGCTACATTGTGGTCCTTGAGTCCCCCCCCCATTCCACATGTTATGCCACATCGGGGTCGTTGGGTCCCCTCCCACCTTGCAATTTGGTCTCTGGGTTGACTGCCATTCGGCATTTGGCGTAGCACTGGGGTCCTTGGGTCCCCTCCCATGCAGCATGGGGCTCTTTGGGCCCCCTCCTGATTGGCATCTTATATTGCACTGGGCCCTTGGGTCCCCTCCCATGTTGCATTGGGGTCCTTGGGTTGCCTCCCAGGCTGAATTGGGGTCATGGGGTTGCGTCCCGTTGTTCATCTTACACTGCACCAAGGTCAGTGGAGATGCAGAATGGGAGGGTATACATATCGTGTCAAGCCACTTGTTTGAGCACGCCGAATGGTCGTGGAACAATTTTGGAAAAAGTCTTTTTTGGCTACTTTTGGACCCACCGGTACACCCCGTAACCCTACCCTGGCACGCTTGTGGTGCCAAGAAGGCATTGAAGGGTGTTGACTGCGTGGAATTGCATTGCAAGCAATCTCTTCATCATTGTTTGTCACCACAAGGGTCCCCAACGCAACCCATGGCATTCAAATGCAACACAGGGGGGAAATATTTTGAAAAATCATGCAAAAAGGGTGCTTTTCAAGGCTCATTTTTCGGTATTTTGGGCCCAAAAAGAGGTCATTGGGGCCTCTAAATGGGTGCGAAACACACGGTACAGTGGGGGAGCCTCAAGCGCAGTGCGCGCGCAGTGCAACTATTTGGGCGTCTGGCCGTACTAGAGACCCATACTTTGAGATACTAGGGGCCCCTAGGGGCATCATGGTGACCCCTAGCGGAGGTTTTGCAAGGTGTAGCTCCAACGGCATGCGAGTGGTTGGGATGGCGGGAGATAGGCTCATCCACTTGGAGTACTACCAAGATGCACTACGGGTGGTAAATCGCCAATGCAAGATTGAGTCCATGTGTACTTAGTAGACAATGGAACAGAAAGACAATTCTATGTTCTTGAGGGTGGCAACCAATGCGTTGTTCATGGCTTTTCCAGTTGTGCAGGATGTGTATTATGTGAAGGGAAGGTAGTTTGCAACTTTCTTGAGCTGGGGCAGTTTGGGTCACCTACTTCTAAGGGCGTTTCCAAGGGGTTTGCTTGGGGGCTCTTCGGGGGGAACATAGTCTAAAAGTAGCGCGCAGTGCAAAGATTCCCCCAGTGATCAGAAGTGGTTGTGCATCATCTCTTTTGATTCCAATGCAAGTGGACATCCTAGGCACCCAAACTGCACCAAAAACAAAAGGGCATTTTTTTGGCAATTTTTGATAGATTTTGAAACCTAAGTCTGCTACTTGCGACACCTGTTCCTAGCCGCCACCGTTCATTTTGTTGCTCATACTTTGTGTGGTTGTACTTCACACCCATGAGAATCATCCACCAAAACCTTTGGCTGAATCCAAAGCACCATGACAGAATTTTGATTTTTGCCCATTTCATGCGTGCTTGTTGCTGCTTTTGCTAGCTGCTGCTTCCGCTAGTTGTTGCTGCTGCTGCTTGCTACTGCTGCTGCTGGCTACCCCTAATAGGTCCACCCTAGACACTAAAGAGTGTTCTAAAACCAAGACTGGTAAACCTGATAGGTCCACCTTGGACACTAAAGAGGGTTCTCCGATGACTGAATGGTCGCCTGCATGCACGTCAGGTGATGGAGAAGATGATATTTAGGACTCTTTGATGCATACTCTGCTGCAGGTTGAACTTGTGCTTGTTTTTGCGGCTGCCGCCGCTCCCTGCGCCCCCCTCTCCCCCCAGTCTCAGGTGTTCCCCTCAAGGGACACGCAGCTGAGTGAGGACCATGCTGACCCTTCAGAATATATGGTACCCTTAGGAGCGATGCCGGGGTTGTCTAACCCCCAGGGCCCGCCTGGGACTAACCTTCTGGTGCTTGGCCATGTGGCCCCCGACTCTGGGTCCAGTGACCTCACTAAGTTTGAAGTCCCAGTGGCGGATACAAGGATCTACCATTAGGATTTGGCCACGCAGGAAGACCGGCCTACAAGGTGGGTTTGTAGCTGTGTCAAGCTGCTTGGCTATGCCAGGGGCTGGGTTCCTGAGCCCGCCCCCCCACACACAATTTATGCCGTATTCCATGATGCAGATCGACAGGTCTCCAGAGGCCCAGGTGGTTCATGGTCGAGCGTCCAAAGAGCAAACATAAGGTGCCTGACGGATGGAGCCTCTTGTCATATAGGGTCCACACGTTTGGGTCAAGGCATGGCAAGGCGTAGCATGGTTATGTCAAGGCATGGCAAGGCGCAATGCTCGTGTGCACACATTGATCTATCGTGCTTGCACATATACTACAGGAATTCATACCCCCCTCCTCCTTTCTTAGAAACACTTTCTTCATGGATTTGAGTCTTGGCGATCGGGTATTCGCCCATCTAATTGCCTCAATAGCCTGTCGCTGATGTCAGGTTCGGTGTAGATATGGCGATAATCCCATGGACTATTGCTCCTTAAAATGAACGCGTTCCTACTAAAGAGGGTTCTACAACCAAGACTGGTTCCACTAGCTTGGTGACCCTAATCAAGACTAGATATTCAATGCAACGTAGGAGGGCAGCCACTGACCCAAGCACCCAAATGCCAAAAAAAGAGGAGGTGACCCAATGACCCAGGCACAGTGTAGACGCAACATGGACGGGGATCCAACTACACCAATGCAGCATGGGAGGGGACCTAAGGACACCGATGCATAATGGGAGGGGACCCAAGGCACTGGGGTTGTTGGTTCCCCTCCCATGTTGCATTTTGGTCTTTAAGTACCCTCCTGTTTTGCATCTTACACTGCACTGTGGTCAGTGGAGCACCTCCTCTTTTTGAATCGGGCCCTTGGGTCCCCTCCCATGCTGCATCTACACTGCACTGGGGTCGTAGGTCATCTCCCATGGGTCTTTGGGTCCCCCAGTATATGTTGCATTGGGATGTAGCTTCACTGGATATGCATCCAAAAGCTAAGCATGGGTTTTGCCCAATCACCATCAAGTTTTGGGGAAACGAATCACATTCTGGGAAATGTAGGGGGGGGGGGTATTTCGTGGCACTTTCATTTCGCGCGGGAAATTTCGCATTTCAAATTGACAGCGAAATTTCCCACGCAAAATTCAGGGTTCTCTGTGAATTTCTCGCACACTAGCAGTACACATTGTGGACGCTGGCGGGGGGTACCACACAAAATCCAGGGGGCTGCGCGAAATTTCCCGCAGCGAAATTTACCACCGCAAATTTGACTTGGCGTGAACCCCCCCCCTCCTCCCTGTACCACTTGGTGCAACCACTTGGTGATTTGCATTTACACCAAGAATCTATTCACAACGTCAAGGTTGGGTGAGGAATTCTTCGGAGTAGGTGCCTCCATGAGAAGGAGGGTGAATCATCCTCAGGAGGGAGCTACATTTTCTCGCAGCGACGGGGCAGGGGGCTCAACACCAAGTGGCCTAGACAGGACACTTCAGAGGATGTACTGACGAAAATATGACATGGACCGCTATGTCTAGTGGTGGAGGATTGAGGCAGGGTGAATGTCCACTGGGTAAGCTGGCTCTGTTCAACAAAGCTGAAAGTGCAGGTGCCCTGCCATCTGCCCGCCCAGGCAGTTCAATATACCATTGAGCTGTCCTGTAGCAGAAGGCTGAAGAGATGGTACATGAAGCACCATGTCCGACATTCTGGTTGAAACCTTACGACTGGTCCAGGGTTTGGAAAATTTTTCAATGAGCGAGGCATTGGATTTTCAATTTGGGGGAGAAACTGCACAAGGCTTATGCACCATTGCTGAAAAAACGTTCGTACACCTGAGCATTGCTCTGTCAAGACTGAACAGATGCTGACACAGATTCATATGAACCCCGTGCAGTGGCTGAGAAACAGAGATGCTTTCATTTTTCATCAACAGTAGTTTCAGTTTGCAGAAATGTTCCAGCCCAACAAAACAGGGCAAAACTATAAGTTGGCAGCCATTGAGGCAACAATATTCCAGGCGTCATCATCTGATATGGTAGTTTGGTGCAAAGGACACCAAGAATTTGGAGGAATGGTACTGGTAATGGTACTTTTTCTTTTTTTTTTTGCTTCAGAGCAGTCCTCTTTATATGCGTCACTGTATTAAGTATCTGATGCTCTCCGTTTTGTTTGCAGCTGTATTTGTTGTTGCAGCCATGGATTTGCATCTGATATTCACACTTGTGTCCCTGGTCATCTCGTCATGTGTGTTCTTTTATTTCCTCAAGCAGCTGATCACTGGCAGCAACGAACCAAGCACTGAAGGAAGCGAAGCTGACCAGGTATTGGGGAACAAGATGAGGGATTAAGTGCAGACAGCAGCAGGATAACCCTCTTGGTGCTTTGCAAGCCTCCAACAGCCATACCCCATGCGCACACAGACAGACACATTGGAAACAGAGCTGTGGAGGATTTGGCCTGCCAGCCATGCTCACACCAGCCAGCACAGTGTGCTCCACGGCTCCACGGCATCATTCTTGCAACAGGATACCCTGGATGTGCATGGTTTCGGGATGGGCCTCTGCCGGCTGGCAGTATGTTGGCGCTGGGAGGCGGAGGCAAGGGGGGCATTGTGGTACACCCATCCGCCAACAAGTTCGGTCCGTAACAGTGTGTTGGTGCGCAAAAAATACCAACAAACTCTGGACTCGACCTTGTTCGATATTCAGCACTGGTGTCAGCTTCAACAGATTTATGCCAGAACCCAAACACGGCCACTGAAGCTGCAGTGATCCAGAGCTCCTCAGGCAGACGTGAGAAAGACCAGAGCCAGACAAAGAGGACAGAGCAGTGATGGGACCCAGAGAAGGGGTGGTGGAGGCGGCAATTTCAGTAGAAGGCTGTGTGTATAGGTTCCAAGCTCCATCTAATGTGCCAGCAGTCACATGTGTACCACAGATGCATGGAAGTTCTCAGTTGGCTCTAGCAAAGGGGAGTTTTGTGGGCTCTTTAATTTTTTTTTTGGCTGCCTCTCGTCTGCCGCAAGGGGAGGGGGGGCGTTTCAGTAGAGCTGCTGTGACTGACATGTGTGCCTGGTGTTCCCGGCCACAACAGTGGCGTGCTCTCATCTGTTTCACTGTGCTCTTTGGGTATGGAGGCAGACTGTGTTGCAGGCATGTGAAGTGGCCATTGCATGCTCCCCCGTCCCTATGGCAGTGTGAGGAGGCGGATTGTGGCAGTGTATCGCTATTTCTAAGTGCATTGATAGTTGGGGTTGGTATTATAGTTCCCACGGAAGGGAAGTGTACCTTTTTACGACCCAACTTGTACACAAGCCTTCCTATCAGCATCTTTTGTGTTTTGTACTTAATTCTGCCATCATGAACTGACCAAAATCTGCTGCGGGTGCACAAACGTAGATTGGTTATGGGAAAGGCTACAGGCGGAGGGGCCGGGGGTGTTAGATCGAGCCTAGTCCTACTTGATAGGGCACCCACTGGGGGCGGTAGAGATACCCATGTAGCACAGAGCCACGGTCTTGCTGCCTGGTTCCACGCCGTGGAATTCGTCCGTGAGGGGCAACACTACCTCCCTGCCATGGGTGTTCTATGAGTAGTTGGGGGTAACAATGGTCAACTCAAGTTTCCGGTATTACACGGATGCATATTTCTTTGGGCTGATGCTGGGAGTGCAGTCATTTGATGTGTCGCCGGAGCAATCGGCGGCGTGTCCCGCATTTGCACAGAATTGGCGCAGGGATGGGGCATGGGAATGGCACCTACGGTATGCGACAAGGATGGCAAGCAAGACAAAATGGAGCCGGGAGACGAGCCAACGCAAAGCCGAGGTACAACGAATTCATGTTCAAAAATTGCAAGTCGGTGAGAAAGCGCACGGGGGCAACGAGATGGACGCAGAAGATATGCAAGCCCCTAGGGAGGTATTTAACAAGAGTTCGAGAGCTGCTACAGGATAGCACTAGGCCTTGCCCACCAAGTGGAGATGCACATCGCTTTGGGCAACGGATTGATGGTGGAGGTATGGGCAATGGTCATGGACTGACTTTCTCAACCCTAGGCACAAAGCACTCAAGGTGGCAACCAAGCAACGGTGGAAGAAAGAAAGAAAGGCGAAGTAGCAGGTGGGTAGGCGTTCAAACAAGTCCAAACGGCACACGTGGGAGTGGTCGAGGTGAGATTCTTCATCGGAGTTGTCATCATCGTTCCTATTGGAGCAGACCTCTGCCGGTCTCATCACCGCGGGAGCGAGAGGGTGAGGCATTGCTCCATGCTCCAGGCCATCGCAAAGACCCGCCTGAAGAGCCTATTCTTGTGGCCTCTGTTGGTTATGTGTGCAGCTCATGAGAGTCAAATGCTCCTGCCTAGGTGAGGGACCGGATAAGCTACACTCTAGTGTGACCTTCCATCCGCTAGGATTGGCTGGGAATGACCTTGACACATTCGCCGATTTGCAAGTCCCAACGATCAAGATCAGCCGGCTTGCCATGTTCATGATGTTGGAGTGGCCTTGTTTTCAGCTACACATGACATGTGTTTGCCACTGGGGTTTGTGTGTGGGGGGGGGTTGGGGGGGTTCATATTATATTGCTTGTTTTGTTTCCTCGGTTTTCAACTCTTTGGTGTGCGCCGCTGGGGCTTTGCCTGGCTGTGTATGCCAATTAGCACTGGTACCTTGGGTTGGGTGTCGCCATCGATACTATTGCCTGCAGGCCCTGGTGAGTGTGCCACTGAGAATGGTGCTGGCACGCACTGTACTATCTTTTGCTGACACACCCAGTCTCCGTTACATGACCAATTGTGATTTGTGCACTATGTCTCCTCCCCCCTTGGCAAACACACACATTTGGAGCCCCCCACCACCACCAAAGCTTATGTCACTAGCAGGAGGTGACACATTGCCTGATGAGTGGTGGGAAACCATTGATCTAACGCAGGTTTGAGAGGGAGGTTGATGGGCTGTCTCAACTTCTTTTCGTGCAGTGCTTTCTGCTTTTATTGGCCCCGTGTTCTGCTGTGAAGGACGACGGGCGGCACTTTTACGCCGCTGAAGGAGCTCAAGCCACAACAGGTGAAACAGAGGTACAAGGTTGCCGCGTGCAGGCGCCTGTAGGAGATCAAGGATGAGGAGGATGGGTGCTTCTAGAACACCCCCAATTTCCCGTTGTGGAGGAGCAATTAGCGAATCTAATTGTGCTTGCAGTTGTCAAGATCTACGCACGTGCGCTTTGATGTTGTCAACATGTTCGGTGAGCCGGAAGTGATGTTGAAACAAGAGCTGTGTGTCTTAAAGGTTCGGCTCTTGTGGCTTGTGAACCAAAATGTGGCTGAAAATGCCCCTGTAGATTGGTTTTATCAAGATGAGACACAAATTCACACCTTTGAGTGGGGGGTGACGTTGGACGTGCCTACCCCCACAGGGCGTCGTGTCATCGCGAGCTCGTGTGGCGTGGCTCAAGGGTGTTGCCATGCGTGGTTTTCCGGACAAGCACTGATTCTTTATCTTTTCTAGCAAGAGATTCTTCGGCCGGAGGACCCTGAGGTGGGGGATGTAGTCCCATGTGTGTGTGTCTACCACCACGGGAAAGAATATAAATGAAACGTCTGCACAACCAACAAGTTTGCCAGCAACCGTAGAATATAGGACACGACAGGATAGGTCACCATTGAGGTGTTTGTTGCACATTGCTACATGATTGATTTCTGAGTGTAGATAAAATTGCATACGCTTGAGTCGACAACCCGGCGGATGTTGGAGGGTAACGGCCGTTGTCATACATGGCCAACATGTGCATTTCCAAGTTGTTGGAGTGAACCGAGTTGCCATGTTTGAATTATGCTGCCCTGCTTAGTTTGCCAAACATGCCCCAAATATGCTATTCTTTGGCCACACCGGCTTTTTGGGCAAATTGCCTTGATCCACAACATGAGGTTGAAATTGTGGGACGTGGGTTGGCTGACCATGTGCCCTAACTCTTTGGTGGGTGTGGCGGCACATCATGTGCCCTGTCTTTTTGGGGCCTAGCATGGCCGCCAAAAGGAGCCTGGCATATTGCCGGCAATGCTCCCTTCGACCTGTGGCCGGCCATGTGCTCTTGACTTTTGGTTGGTGTGGCGGCCCTTGAGGTGCCATACCTTCCTGTCCGTTGTAGTGGTGTGCTGTATGCCCTCACCTTTCATGGCCCTATGTGGGATCCGAAGGAGCCTAGCATATTGCGAGCAATGCTCCCTTGGACCCGCGGGCGGCCATGTGCCTTGACATTTGCACGAATGATTACACGCATTACAACCGTGGCATAATGTCAACAACATTTTTTTCTCGAGTCCGGAGGATTGGTTGGCGATGCTTTTCTTCTGTTGTTTTCCGAAGATCATTGTGTTGATCAGAGAGCCCCTTAAGTGCCCTCCACATCCGATGATGGTGCTTATTGGTACGGCACCGGAGGGGTGGGTGTTTCAAAACAACAATGTCAAAGTTGTGTCAAATGCTTGAGAATGAAGCCTGGTGGTGAGCTCTTGTGCAAGTTTTTGGTTAGGTCCGGCCACTCTTAGATAGGTGTCTCGCTGTGGTTTGGGTCAATGTGTGTGTGAGGTTTGGCTGCGTCTTGGACAGCCCTTGGTTAGGTCTTGCGTTTGTCACGTTGGAGCTCTGTCCAGTCGGGTCGTGGTCATTTCTTGGTCACGTTTAGGTTGACTTTGCATTGTTGCTCTCTTCACATACTTGCACTTACCTCTCATCTTTCATTACCGTGTTGCTCCGCAAACACAAGAGCCCCCCTCCAACCCCATCACCTCCTCCCCAACGGTCAAATGAAGCCAAGGCATCCCCTCCCTCCCCATCTCATCTTCCCCCTTCAACATCGCCTCCTCCCGACACTCTCACAACAAGGGATTGAGTTGGGGGGGTCTGCCGGAACTAGTGCACTTTGGTCACTGCTCTCCCTCCCCATGGGATTGTGATGCAAAGAGGCCGTTAAGTGAACCAACCTCACCCCGGCCCCCAAAGTTGACCCCATCTCCCTCCCCACCATCACCACCATGGATCTCAATTTTCACGCCAACCCCCACAACACCACCAAGCATCCCATTGTCCCCTATCGGCATCACCTCCTCCCCACACTCTCTCGTGTCAAGCTGTCGAGCCAGTCCATGTGTATACAAATGGGTTAAATGTTTGTTATACCGATACAAATGGTTAAAGCACACACGCGTGCGAGTGTCCTCATCTATTTTCTTGCTGTACAACAATGACCAAAATTGCTGCCTCCTATTGAACGCAGTTCGCATCAATGCCAATGACTCACGCCCGTCGAAGAAGAAGGTCCATTTGCTAGGACTGGGCTAGGTGGCCAGGCTCATCCGCTGATCACATTGTGGTAGGTGGATGTGCAAAATAGATACCCAAAACTGCTACTAGAGCATACGCCCCCTGAACTATTGGTCCTAGTAAGTCGTCGTGGCGTTGAAGGCAACCGGTAAGAAATATGACGTTGCTTTTCCAGTGGTGATATTCCCTAGCCATATGCCGGACACTTATAAGGCGTTTGGTGTTGTCCGCCCTCCACAAAAAACAAGGTAAGGTGTGTGCGAAGGTGTATCTGGCTGACATCTTGCTTGACTCCAAGCACAAGAAGACCCTGCGACGGGGTGAATGCACAGTCGTGCAAAACTTAAAACAGGCCAAGGTTATCATATGTGTGAAGAGTGAACAGCCCGGCAAAGTGACCCACATTGTAGGCAAGCTCATAGATTCCTTGCGCAAGCGCATACAAGACTTGCCCATAGTTGTGGCCAGGGGTGTTCAAAATGTGGCTTGGGGGGTTTGATTTTGGACGCGTGCGCAATGCTGAGGCCATTGGGTAGACTGCAGTGGCTGTCGTGTTCAGCCTCCCTAGCCTGTTTTATGTTAGGTGATACCAAGCAGCATACGGAGGCAATGGCAGGTTTGGTAGGGGATTGGTGCACAATGGGTACTATGTTGCTATTCTGTTTGCACCATAGTCCTATGCAACACTCCCACGCACCAAAGCACCCACGCACTTCCGTGATGCGCCCCCACCCATAGATGAACACCCCAGGTTTGTTGTGGGTGTGGTCGGCCCACGTGGGTGCTACCATTCCTACCATTGCCCAGCTTGGATCAAGACTGTGCCTCAGACGGAGCTTTGTGGTCTTTCTATGGGTACAAATATAGCCAAAAATCGCTGCCTACCGAGGCTTGTCCTATGGCCCCTTCGGACGAAACTAACCACATCTGCGGTATACAGCGAGAGCTGGGACGCCAGATGAAGCGAAAGGCCCCGACTAACGGGTCACCGAATCAAAAAAAGAGATTGAAATTGTATGTTCAGTCCTTGATACGCCGCCATCAGTCCCGGATCCGCAGCTTCTAGCTCTGCTTGCATTGGTGCAGATAGGGACACAGCAAGGCACCAAGTGGTTGGTCAATGAGCAGCAATCAGCTGCCACATTCAGAACCACATTCTATGCACTCTGTTTTGGCTATGTCCTTTTTTGGTCCCATTGATCATAAACCCGGCGGACCCGCTGTCTAGGATGAATAGCCTCCCCATAGAAGCCGATGCAATCCACACTGCAAACACATGCCGCAGGCTATGGGAGGCAAGCGACTAGCTGTACCAAAATGTCCATCAAGTCCATTCGCCACCATGGCCGGTCAAAGATGACAGCAAGTCACGCCCGCGTAGAGTTCCTGCTGTACTGGCAGGGAGGAAGGGTGTGCTGAATTTGCTCCAAGTATCTGAAGAGGCTCAGTGGCTGATGCTGTTTTTGCCCTTGAGCTTGATTTGAGCGTGAGACAAGAGGCAACATGGACGCAGGTCAGCAGGTGAGTGGGGCTCAGAGTCCAATGGTTTCCATGGGGAGCGGCCACAGTTCTGCTTTAGCCATTCAAATTTTTTGGACGCCTTTCCTTTTCTCCTTATCTTTGTCTAGTGAGGCACCTGAATCGATTAGAGGCTCAAATCATTGTGTTAGGCAGAAAGACATGGCAGAATGGGGAAGTGTCAGGTGGAAATTCATTGGCTTATTGGCAGCACAGATGCTTCCACTGTAACTGCATTCGTGTTTGTTTCTGTTCATCTTTCTTTCCAATCCATTCTCGCCAATTAATTAGGTCTCACTGTCAGCCACGGGGGAGGGGCATCACTTGTTGCTTCCAAAAAAAAGACGCATCACTTCCACATGGTGATTTTTCTGCACCCTGTGCTGATGACACATGCAGGCTGGCCAGCAGCCAATAGCTGGAATTTGTAGGGTGGGCTGCAGCACCAAGGCATCCTGGGCCTCTGGTGCACGCCCCACCCCCACGATGTCCGAGGAAGTGGATGTGCAGGTGCGTTGCATGCAATCTACGCTAGTGCAGCAGTTCTCGCAGCTGGGTCAATGTGCGGATGAGACTGGAGTACTGGCGGCAAACATGATAGCCGCTGTCCCCCTGCCACCCCCCCCCCCCCTGCCGCCTGGATTTAGTTCATGTAATTTGATAAGTATGATAGTGCTGCAGGACATTGCATTCCATCTCTCATTTTGTTTACCTCTCCTCCTCCCGCACCCCTGAAATGCCTGGTGTGTTGACAATGGATAGTGTGCGGCCCCAGGTCAAACCCATCCTGCTCTTGCTGGTGGCGCTTGCCTCCCCATTGCGCATGCCTTGCATACAGGCAAAGGCGAATGATGATGATGCTGTCGCTCCCAATGCCCAGCCAAAGGAAACAGGCACCGGGGAAATGGAGCGGCCAGCGGAGGCCAAGCCGCCAGCCCCAGAGGACGACACCGCAGAAGATAATGGGGGCAAGGCTGTGCAGCGCAAAGAGTCAACCCGACGAAAGACAAAGATTAAGCGGGAGGAGTAAGCTCCTGTGTTTGTGCTCACTATCCATGTCGTTCTGTCAGCTGGGCGTCATGGTGTTTCTGCTGGTGGTGCCAGCTATCAATTGATGCACATGCCCAGATGGCACTGGAGGATGGTGTTGCTTAAAACAACAGGGGAATATGTTTCTCTTTTTGGTGATCTTTTCACCATACTTGGACAGTGGCCAACAGTGAATCTTAACCTCACCATATCCGTTGGTGTCAGAGCATCATGATTGATACCCTCATATCCTCTGGCAAAAGCATGATCTGGGATGACCCTTTTTGGTACGGACAAACAATTTTTTTATTTGCAGCTATTTTGAGATTCAGGGTTTGGTTTCTTCTTTACCCATAAACCCTCGGGCACCATGCGCTTCCATGGATAGAAATGGTTGCAAATTTGCTGTGCAAGGTTCATGTAAGAGCCACTGACGAATCAATAAACACCGCCACTTTTAGCCACTGAGAGAGATTTCCTGCAGTGCAGACAGAGCTATGTATTTGGGGGGGGGGGGGGGGCAATTTCTTCTTCTTTTTTTTCCCCCACAAAGAAAGCGTCACCCCAAAGTATCAACCATCAATGTTTTGATCAAAAAGTGTGTTGTGGTTCTTTTTGCTGCTTGAAAGCCCATTACAAACACCTTGAGGTCTGACATCCGAAGCCGTGCAGCTTTGGTGCTGCAGGAAGCGCACACAGCAATGCATCAAACAAAGGTGCACCAGGTCTTCAAACATGAAGTGGCTTGGAACACTGCTGGGCCATTTATCTTGTAACCGTGTAAGGGGTGTCGTCGCCGCCGTCTGTCTGCAATACAATGCCAAATCTGATTTCACTGCCTGTTGGTTTACTTTTTGCACTGCTTTGAAAGCAATGCACTGCTTTCAAAGCAATGTGCCCATCAGAGCTGTTAGTGTTGTCACTTTTGCTGGGGTGATTACCAAGGGTGCCATAATAATGTTAGGAAGTTGCCTGTTCTTGCCTATTCAACAAGTGGCCTGCATTGAATGGACAATTATTTCAAGGTGCAGCCCATGCCATAAGGCAGACGCAGTGGTATCATCTCTCCTGGAGCACCCCTCTTCCAGGATGCAGTTGCCGAATTACATTGGCCCCACATGCGCTGAATCCAGAAAGCCCTTTCCTCTTTGATTTCCCCTTGACCCACAGCAAAGCGTGTTGAGAGAAGCCCTGTGGAAGCTGCAGTTCAGGATTGCTGTCTCCTCATCCCAACAAGACCTTGTATGAGTGTGACACTGGGCTTCTTCTCTTGTGACTGGGTTTCATTTGTCTGCTGCTTGTGCCACGGGTGCTGCAGGTTGGGCATTGGTCCAAGGGTTCCGCACTGGCTTGGGAGTGCAAAACCAACTGCTCCCAAATTTCGGTGCGGGGGATCTGCACGCCAATATTGTTGCTGTTTGTTTTTTGGCTCGTTTTTGTTGAGTGTTGTGAATTTTGTTTTATGTACGCACTGAAATCAGCCTTGCAATACATCCTTGTTTCATTTTATTTCCCAGCTGTTTGAGAGAAAAAAAAACATTCCTTTTGCATTTTGAAATGACAAATGACACAAGCACACATCACAAATGAAAGTTAAGCAATTAATTATAGTTTTGCAACAGCTGAATCAGAGCTGGTGCTGTAAATATAGGGGGTGAATTGCCTGAACCACAGGGAGGAGAACAGGTCAAGTTGGTTAATTTCTCAGTTTGTGACGAACTGGGTTGCTAGACGACCTCATTGGCCCGCCCAGTCTATCACTCGCCACCTACACAGCACCAGTTGCTGCTGGCACAGCCATTTCAGTGGCTACAGCATGCTCCATTTGGAGCCAACTAATATTTCACCTAACATACGGGATACTGGGGTGTGAATTCAGACAGGCTGATTGATTTGTGCGCGTCCTTTGTGATTTGCAGTCACTGAGCACAATGCTGGGGGAATCAAAGGATTAGCAAAACAGGAAGAGCAACCACAGCAGGGCATCATCCCAACCCCAATCAGGGTCTCAATTTTAGATTCCCAGGGCAGTACTCATTTGAACACCAAACCAACCTCAGAGGAGCTCTATACCTGACACAAGCAACACACCAACACAAACATAATAGTATGAGTGCAATGACCTGCAAGTACACTGAAGTGCACAAAATGTTTTTGTAATACGGGTATTCTAGCATCCGTAGAGAACCATGTGTGGACACTTGGCCCATGTAGCCTGGGCCATGCCCCCCCCTGAAAGTTAATAGCATGTGAAAATTTTCATCCGACTGTTTGCAATTGTTGCCCCTAGAATGGGTTCGGGTGATCATTTGGTGACAATGCAAGGATTGTTGCCCATGTGGGCCCTACGCAGTGGGCCCTAGGCTACGGGCTCTTTGAAAGCTTTGAAATGGCTGTTTTTTTTTAAGCTTCTTGTTGCGCCAATGGTGAGGCTGCTCAAGCTGAGTCACAACTCACCATCGCTATGCCATGGGAGGCCTCCAAACTGATTCGGATGCTCCATGAATTGTCTCACAGGCACCGGACCTCTCTCCCATTGTCAACGGGGCCTTGCTTGGTGGCCCTGCTGCTGCGCCATGACCGGCAGGTACAACGACGGAACAGCTAGCAACGGCCACTTGCCGATCATTGCGGGGCCCCGGGAGGCCTCATTGTGGGGGAGATTGCCGCAACGGCTACACTGGTGGCTGTAGCGGCCGCAACTTTGTGTGCAGCCTTGTCTTTCCGGTGCGGGCTCAAGCTGTGCGGTTGTGACGGCCTCTGCTTTGTGCGGTAGGGACCACCGTATTGCAGAAGCACCCAGATACCGCCTGTGAGGTTTTCTTCGCATACCTCGGCACTGCCACACAAGATGAAGGACAGACGGCGGCGGTGGTAGCTGTAACTGCTTTTTTTGCACGCTCTGAGGAATTTGTTGGAGACCAGCCATCACTGTGGCGTGGCACTGGGCCTTTGCGAGCCTCTAGGCAAGGAGGGCGACAACCATACACTGTGTTTAGTCTTCACGCAGCGGTGGCAGCCCAAGTGGTGCCTACATGTCACCATCGCCATCTAAGGGCTTCATGGACGACAAAGATGTGTCTATAATAGATTTATGACTCCGGTCGTCTATTTCTTTTCTTCCCACCAACCGTTCTTCTCAATCCCCGCAAGCATTGCAGGGCAAGTCTGTTGTTGACAATTGTTATTGAGGATACTATTCCACATTTAAAGAATTCCGAAGGTATTGTCTCCACTGTTTCTACCTGTGTTGAACACAGTTAAAACGGCAAGAAATGAGAAAATACAAAAATCACTATTTGTTGAGACATTTAGCACACCTTTTGCCAATATAGTTTTGTACATCAACTCATGTAATCTACGTAAACAGCACAAGCGGAATGCGCCTCCGCCGTCGCGCATTCTTGAGCAGCTCTTGAGGCTCTCATAATTTATACAACTAGAATAAAAGAGCACTATCTAAATGCTCTATCTTATTACAGTGCCCCCTGGGGACAATATGACGGCTTGTGGGACAACCGGCACCGACTATGGCACTTGTGATGCTTCACTAGGCAAGGAAATGCACCGTTTTCTTTAAAAACTATCTCAACAGGTATTGAGCACTTTTGTGGCTCAAATCTATGCTGCATGTGGCGGTAGGGGAGTGGCACTCTCCTCTATGCAGCTTAGTCTACACCGCAATGGTTGTTGCTACCGTAAAGACGACTGCTGACACCGCTATGTGTGTTGTGCAATGCTACTGCCGCCAGTGGCAGGCAAGTTGGCATGAAAGAGGAGTTTTGATAACTGCAACGGGCCATGCTTGATGCTTGATCATTGCCTCGGGGTGGCACCCTCTGGCGGCGGAGTACAAACAAGAAATGGACTGACGAGCCCTGCAACTTGCATTTAGGACTCATGGTCCGTAACTTGGGAAGGAACTCTACATATTTCCTTAGTGAGGCCACTGTTACCCTTTGCCGTAAGACCAAGCTGTGGGGGGTAACCCATGCAGCCTAGGCCATAGGCCCCGGTTTCTTGAGTTCGGTGGGCCACGGGGCTGGGTTGTCCAATGCCTCTCACCCTCGATGGTGACCAAAAAACATGAAACATGAAACTGTTCGAGCATAGCGGCCAAATGTTGCCCAATGATCCATAGGGCCCGTCTCCGAAGCTCGCTACATGTGGCAAGATGGGCGTTAGAAGTCAAGATGTCTCGTTACAAAAAGACGAGAAAATGAATAGCTAGAACTAAGCCTAACCCCCCCCCCCTGAGAAAGTTAAAACAGGCTTCCACTGTTGATGCTTTGATGATATTGTTTTGTTTGTGCCTCTGCCTGCTCCTGCTGCTTCTTGCTGTAGCTCAGGTTTTCCAAATACAAATGTTTTGTTGAAATAAACCAAAACTCCCAAGTACCCACAGTGCAAGAAGAGGAAATACAGGATCAAATCCACAACATGAAGGGCTGCAGTCAAAGGAGAAAAGATAGACAATGTATCCACAAAGGAACTCACAATAACTATAGATTTAAGAAGAGATAGTTAGAAAATATCCTACAATCATGGGAAAACTGCCCACATGGGCACTCTCTCTTTTATAGTGCCATCTAGAGATGTGCACTCTTTGTTTTTGGGTTTTCAATATCAACAACAAGCCTCTGCTACCAGAAAGAGTTTCTGGTTTCCCTTGCTTGTTGTTGATATTGAAAACCTTGATTGCTTTTCAAAAGATGTTTCCCCAAAACTGCAAAAAGGTAAAGTCCACGAACAAGGAACACCACAAACAGAATCAAAGTCAGAATTGTGATAGTATTCTTCCAAATCAAAGCATGTAAGCAAAGAGGGGCTGCATATAGACAAATGAGGAATCAAATATGCAACTCAAATGGTTTTATAAACAAAACAAATGACTTTATGTGAAAACTGGCATGACTCAGGCCTCCAAGATAGCACCAAGCACTTCATGTGCACTGTTTTGGATGAAATGGAGTTGGTTAGGAATCTGGGGCATAGGAGTTAGGCCAGACACAGGAAATGACTTGGCCAAGCAACTGAATTCAGAAACAGTTACAATCTGTAACCACAATAAGTAGTAGAAACTTTTGAGTATAGGGGTCCTGAGGTGGGAGACCACTAGGCTTAACCTACAAGGCCCAAGGCATGAAGTGCCTACTTTATTTCGGTATAACCTCCATGAGGGATGATACCTCCGCTCCTTTGAGGGGTAGGGGTGAACTTCACGGGGGAGCTAGGGTTTTAACCCTAGTTGCGAAAAAGTGTACTTAAAGCTTCATAAGAGAAACAAAAATGTTTAAGTGTTAGTCTCAGCACTTCCTTAGGCAAAAAGGGGGGCTGTAGCCTGGATCAAGTACCCCAAGAAAGACATGGTAGTGACTTTTTCTTACTATAGGTGCTGAGGTGGCATGGCTTGTGGCGCTGAGGTCACTGCCATGTCACATGGAATCTTCCTACTTGGCTAGGCTGACTGGGAATTGAGCCCAGGACCTCTCAAAAAGAGGTGCCCCAGCCCCCTAGGGTGCAGACCACTAGGATAGCTAAGCATTCATGAGAAAATATAGAAAAATCTATCGGCTAATAGAAACGAGCATGCATTGTTGCCTGCTTACTTGAGCAGGCCCCAGGAGCGCGCAGCAATCAGTCGCGTGTGAAATCGCAGCAATCTAAAGTGTAGGATGCACAGAACTGTAGCACTGTCGCCACTATATGCATCCATTGTCATTATTATTAATTATTTCACTGTGTGCATTTGTCTGCATTGTTACCATGCAGATACGAATGTTTTTATTTCAGTGGACTTGTTGACAACAAACAATATGGAGATCGAGATCAAGGACTCTGTGGTATTGCTATGCCTTTCTGCAAGGGTTTGAAGGAGGAATCGTGGAGTTTTAGAACTTGGTGGAAAATTACAAGACTGGGTTTTGGAAATCATCAAAAAGTTTCAGCACCAAGGCGCTGTTAAAGAATAGACCACTAACGGGACTACAAAAGAATTACAAAACATTCGTATCGTTGGCATTGTGCTGAAGACAGGAGACTGCGAAGAGAACGCCGCCGTTGTCAGCTCGCAACAGCCGAAGACTTGGGAGAACGCCGCCAGAGCGCTGTGGCGATGAACAACCGAGCTGACGAAACCCTGCAGCAACGAGCTCATCGTTACTGCCGTGAGCGCAACAACGCGTTGGACCAGCTGCAGAAGCTGCAGCAGAAGTACGACGCAGAGCTACGGAGAAGAGTTGCAGCAGAGGACCAGCAAATCAAGACCCGAGAAGAATATGATGCGCTGCGTGTTACGCACAAGGATCTTGCGATCACGTTCAAGGGGCTGCAGGTCACCGCGAGGCTTGAGGCTGGGTCAACGAAAAATAATCTACAACGACGAACCCGGCAACTGGAAGAGGCCAACGAGGCGCTACGTGAAGAATTGAAGGAGTTGACGGCGTGGCGAAAGGGCGTTGCGAGACAACAACTTCCAGGCCAACCAGACTGGCAAGGGTACAAGCACACTACGGAGTACCATCCTCGAAATTCAGGTGTGCGAGAGCCAACGCAAGCGAGTGAGTCAAAGTTTGGTGTTCAAGTTGGAGTGTGGCCCAACAACTGGGGGCGGCAGCATCAAGGGCCACAAGCACGGGTGGATGCGGAAGACAAAACAGCGACAACGAAGAGCGCGGGTGACGAAACGGAACTGCGTGCCAGCGCGTCAGGAGGGTGCCAACGCGCTCGTGAACATGAAGGACAGCATGCAGTCGCCAAAAGAGACTGTGAAGCCGGTCCGTATGGACACTCCTCCCGGCTCTCGTTTGATAGTTTTTTTCTGTCATATAAAGCAGATAAAGGTGCGTCGCCTTCGCAGGCGACAGAGCGCAACAAGTCGCGCTGCGCATTATGACAGCTCAGCACAGTTTATAAAGAGGCTTGTTTTTTACGAATTATGGGTTGCCATTTTTTTAATTATAAAGTTCTCCAGCTTTGTATATTGCTTTGCTCGCAGGTGCTATCATGGGAGCTCCTGTGGAGGACCCTGCAAGGGTCGTAAGATTATTCGTGGCCGGCAAGGCCTTCGAAGATCCAGAGGACTGCCAAGAACGTGGGAACACGAGAATGAATGCTTGAGTTGCAGTATTTATCGTGTTCGGCGACGTGCAGGGCTTCTGTAAAACGCAAGCACCCAAAAGGCTGCCTTGCTATTTTCAAAACACTTGTACGGTGTTTTGAGAAAAGTTTATAGTGATTTCAACACTGTGTTTGTGCCTCTCCTGCTGCTTGCTGCTGGTGTAGGGTTTCCTGCTGCTTGTTTTTTTGAGATGAAAAGCTTTTGTTTGCTGAAATACAATAAATCCAGGATAGCCCAAGCCAGAGGTATGCAAGTAGAAGAGAATCAGGATCAAAGAATGAAGGGCTGCAGTGTAAACAGTGAAAGATGAAAGGATATTCACAGAAACTGCAACTCAGGTCAAATCGGATTGCATATTCACAAAGATAGCTGAAATGTTTTGGAAAAGAGTTGGAAAACTGCCCCATGGTCACTCTATCTCCATAGTGCCATCTCAGGAGATGTGCACTCTTTGTTTTGGGTCCCATATGTGCTGAGGTGGCAGGGCATGTGGCGATGAGGTCACTGCCATGTCACATGGGATCTTCCTACTTAGCTAGGCTGACCGGGAATTGAACCCAGGACCTCTCAAAAAGAGGTGCCCAGCCCCCTAGGGTGCATACCACTAGGACAGCTAAGAATTCATGGAAAAACATAGATAAATTCATAGGCTCTGCCCTGGATATGTCAGTTCTCAGTCAACCCAGGAAGAGATGATTTGCCTCACATTGAAAGGGGATTAAGGGGTCCACTCCATATCCTGATTGAGTGTTTGGTTCCATGGGTCAAAATGTGTTATCACCACTTTTGGTGGGGCCAATACTAAGATAGAAATGCCTTGTAATAAAACCAGTATTACTTTGGTTTCATTTGATAATAACTCCTCAGGATGTTTTTGGGACTCGCCAGCCACAAATATTTTTCCCCAGTACCAGTTTACGAAAATCCCCAAAAAAACCATGGCCAAGATAGACACGAACACACGAAGCATCATCAGCACGCCCAATCAATGCTGCAACACGATGGCGATCATGTCCCCCAGAGTCCAACCAAGTCAACCAGCAGTAGCTGGTTCAAAAAACAAGCTGTTACATCCCTATCAAAAATAGAAACACTCAGAAAGAAAATTCGAGAAATCAGTAAACAGTTATCAATACATGAAATCGCCAGCAAAACTAATCTAAATGTCAATCTGTCGCTCCCGCGACCTCGGCAGAGTCGCTCAGGGCAGAATAAATACAACAAAAAGAGAATTAAAAAATCAGAAATGACCACTAAAACACAAACTGATAAATCCTATTACACTCCCCTTCTAAGCTACAACATACTGTCCCACATATGTTGTCGCTGATACAAACCTAAGAGGATTTGCAGTTTGTGACATGTGTAGACACTGTGATACCCGACAACACACTGTGCTGTCCCACACTGTGCATATCTCAGTGCAGTGCATGTGAGCCACAGCTGGTGCACAACACACAACCAAACGTGCACACACCAACAAGTGCATCTACGGTCAACTAAGAACTCCCCGGGCCCACCCAGCATGTAACTCGTGTAGAAATGTGTGAAAATGTATTGGGATCAGGCCCGCAGTGTAAAATAGAAATACTACCCACACACAGTTGGCTGTCGCTGTGTACCTGACACACATAACTTTATGGCTAACACTGTATCACTGTGAACTGTAGCTGTGAACAAAGAAAAAACGCCACAACACTGCAAAACATGGAACTACTGACAACGGGACTACCTCAGTGACATGATATCTACTACAATGTGAGAATGGGGTAGTCTGGACATACAGCAAGTCACTGTGGGCGTAGTTGTCAACGTGGTGTGGTGGAATAGAAGTGCTTCGGTCGGTTACTTTGTCATATGAAAAAAAAAAAAATCCCAATTCCAATCTGAGTGCTCAACCCAAAATCCTGATCCACTGGACATAGGCTCACTACCACAGCGCTACATCTATAGAGAGATAGCAGAAACAAAGACAAAGCCATATATGCATAAGCAAAACACACTGCAAAAAACCTGACTTCAAGCTGTGAGCTCCCGTTAACGTCTGACCCAATTTTCACTTAGATGCATCAAATGATCACGTAGATTCAAGACAGGGCAAACACTGCCACACCACTGTCTGCAGACAAACAGGGAACGTAAGAAAAAACACACTGGCTTGTCGAACACCAACAACAACCAGCAAAAACAGACCAACTCTGGTGCTCATGAGCACCACAAAACAGCCAGCGTCAAGTCTGCCAAAAAAAAAAAGTAATATAAATATACAAGTAAAACTGCGAGTATAAAGTACACATACACACGTGTGCGGGGCTCGTCAGCACCGCACCAGTACTGGTGTACGTAGTACCAGCACTGTGTCTGCATGCAAGAAAAAACCAAAACTGCGGTCTCACTGCCGCCAAAAATAAACAAGTTGAAATATAAGCAACACGGCCTCACTGCCGTGAAACACCGCGGCCTCGCCACCGCAACAGCACCAATCAAACCAATCAAGCTCTCAAACAGAGCTGTCCAATGCTGCTGAGCCCAAACGCACGCACGCTCGAACGCACGTATACACACTGGACTTTAATCCGAGTACGAACACTGCTTTGAAGTTGTTTGCCACAAAGAGGCTTTAACTCGAAGGGGATGGCCCTCCATTGGGCCTCCCCAAAGCCGCCGGCGAACGCCGTTCTCTACGAAGTTTCTGGCCGTCACTGATCTTGTTCTCCTTGAGGAACTGGCCCCGTATCTGCAAGGAATGCCTGCCCCGAAATCATTCAACGAAAGGGCCTTGTCCTCGAAATCGGCAACAGAGCGGAGGTAGCGTTGTGGAACAGCTTCACCTCGTAGTGAATCCCCACGTACTGCGAAGAGAGGAGGAAAAAATGAAAAATCCAGCTTGTTACGAATGCAGCTTTTCCGCTGGTTGAACTCAGAACTCCAGAACTCGGTCGTTGCTCAAGCCGGTCAGAACAGAAAGTTTTTTGAACTGTAATAAAACCAGTATTACTTTGGTTTCATTTGATGATAACTCCTCAGGATGTTTTTGGGACTCGCCAGCCACAAATATTTTTCCCCAGTACCAGTTTACGAAAATCCCCAAAAAAACCATGGCCAAGATAAACACGAACACACGAAGCATCATCAGCACGCCCAATCAATACTGCAACACGATGGCGATCATGTCCCCCAGAGTCCAACCAAGTCAACCAGCAGTAGCTGGTTCAAAAAACAAGCTGTTACATCCCTATCAAAAATAGAGACACTCAGAAAGAAAATTCGAGAAATCAGTAAACAATTATCAATACATGAAATCGCCAGCAAAACTAATCTAAATGTCAATCTGTCGCTCCCGCGACCTCGGCAGAGTCGCTCAGGGCAGAATAAATACAACAAAAAGAGAATCAAAAAATCAGAAATGACCACTAGAACACAAACTGATAAATCCTATTACATGCCTGGATGCTCAGTGCATCTCGAATACAATTAGAGTATGCCTCAAAGCATTGGAAAAGCACTTTTTCTTACTCCCCCCTTGTGCTGTGGTGGCCACCACTGTCGCATTTTCAGGAAAAAGGGATTTTTTCTTGGCCTTTCCTTGGTTTCCACATCTACTTTAAAATACCTATAGTTTCCCTCACAGAGAAAAATAGGCGCTCACCATGGCTGGCGCTCTTTTGCTGCTCTGTTTGTAACGTTTCCCGCAGAAAACTCAGCGCTCATGGCGCTGCCGGGGTTCCTGTGGCTTGGCTGGGTTAGTTTGGGAGCATGCCATAAACATGTGCATGTGCATCCCTCCCTCCAAGACGCAGCGCGACATAAACCCAACGCAAGACACAATATACACATTCGCATGGGTTATCGTAAACCTGCTGGCGACCTGTGACCTGTCTTAGGGCGAAGGGAGTTGTTAAAAAAATCAATTTGCCCCTTGGTGGGGTCTTGGGTTCTGCTCAGTCTCCTGGCGGCTGCTTTTCAACCCGAACACGGCCTACTCAGCGACGCTTTCGCGAGCATATCTGCAGAGACAGGAATGGGAGAATTATGGACCAATCCACGCAAACGCGAAGCGACAACACCTAAATCCGTCAAATGACGGCCCAGAATTTTTCTAAGACAAAACACCTGAGCAGAATCCAATTGTGCATTAGAAGCACATTTTTATAAAAATTATAGTCATCTCTAGATTTTTTAAATCAAGAAATTCCTACGCATAAAAAGGCGGCGCGCAGGAGCGGCTCCTAGCGAAGCGCCGGAAAATGCAGATATAATGGAATCATAAATGTATGTCTCACGTAGTCTTGAAAATGACGAGACACACATTAATAAATAAACATACAGATTCCACCCACACTGATAAAAGAATCAAAAATCCAAGAATTCAAAAATCAATGAAAAGACTTCAAGGAATCAGGTATAAACTACAGGTGTGCTCGTCTCGTATGCAGCATACACATTGCTCGTCTCGTGTCTCCGTGAACGAGTCTTGTAGCAGCGGTAACAACGATAGAACGCGATAGAGAGATTGATTAGAAAGATTGCAGATGATTAGAGGTCAGATCAGGGTGATTAGACATACACACAAGTGCATAGCGACGTTTTTCGCTTGCGCCCCACTTGCTCTCTCTCTCCAGCGGTAGGTAAGGTGAGTAAGCCCAGGAGGGGCCACCCCCTGGTGGAGTCCGCGATTGTGGGTAAGATGGGCAGGTTTGCCCAAGACACTCGTGCATGCTCGTGCATTCACACACACATTAAAGGGTAGGCCACGCGAAGTGCGCACGGTAAACCTTGTTTAGGTTACCCAGGGGCTCCTCGGTACGTTCTTCAAGGGAACCTGAGGAGTCTCTTAACGCTTGCTTGCTTGACAGGGCGTGTTTGCGGACAGTGTATTATAGGTCACACTGAGAAGCGTATAATACGTGGAGTGTGGCTTGGTTCCTCCGCCGCAAACACCCCTTCATTTGCCTTTGCTTTACAGGTGGGCAGGTAGGGTGATTGGTGCAGCAGCATACCATTTTTTTCCTGCCCTGCTAAACAAGGGCGCATATCACACAAACAAATAACTCCGCCTCTGCCTGTGGCAGAGCAGGGAGTCCGACTCCATCGACATCTGCGCCGTGCACGCAAAAAGAGCACCTCTTCCCTCCAAGCCCTAGCAGGGGAAACGCGTTGTGGCGTCCCCTGTTAGGCCACAGTTGCTTAGCAGCGCTGTGTTCTCTTGTCTTCTTCACAGGAGGGTCGCTAGGACCCACGACATGTTCTTCAACAACACCCAGTAGAGTGTGCGTGTAGGAGTGGTAGTCCTGAGTGGGGGCTTGAGCCAGTTGCAGAAATGCTCGCCCACCAGGATGGTGCCACTGTAGGGTGTGTAGGACCTGTAGTGCGTGTGTCACTGTCCCACCCGTTTCCTGCAATTTTAGCAGGGTTGGTGGGCTGTGGAGGTGGCCAGGTCAGTGTTTTGGCCACTTAGCAAAACGGCGTTTTCATGCCTTCATAGCTTTTGGCCACCCCTCCCTGTAGTAGACAGATAGGTAGGGAAAACAATACCTGGATTAGTACGCTGGGTATTCCCCAAAGGTTTTGCGCCAGCACAGAAATTGAACGCTTAGGGGAGGGGAGACCCGGGGCGTACCCCGTGGTGAAGCGGTATGGGGTGCTTCACCCATACCCGCTGCCCAGCCTGTGGCGCTCTTCGCCAGGCCAGATCAGGAATTTTCCTGTTGATGCTACGGCATCCTGATTTCTGTGGGATTTCTGTAAAATACCCCAGAAATCGTCATTTTACGTCTTTTTGGGCTGGCGACGACAGTCGTCGCCTGCGCGACGCAGCTCCAGATCGAAGTTTTACTCTTCGATTTCTAAAGATTTTAGGCAATTTTATTATTGTTTTATCGTTTTTAGAACTAAAAGATTATAGCGTGACCCTTTTCGCGGCGTTCCGCGAAGGTCCATTTTTGCGAAAAGTGGCACGTTCACGCATTTTTCAAAAAATGCTGAGGCGATTCCAGGAATCGCCCAGACGCCCAGGGCGTAGCCCAACAGTGGGGCTTTTCATATGTAGGTTGAATTGGTACAGAAACGCGTCGTGTCGGCTACGCGACGCGTTGGGGGGAGACGCGTGAAATGAGTGTTTTTGGCTCAAAAATCACTTTATTTCATTGTTTTTCGCCCAAAAACCACTGGTTGGCCCAGTTTGGGCAGGATCTCAGTGGAGATCCTGATGGCGACGCCTCGTAGCCGTCAGATTTTCTGATGGCGGCGACGCCGCCACCATCGTTTCGTCCCTTTTTCTAAGCTATTTTATAGTTTAGAGGTGATACATATACATTGTACATGTCAACGCATTTATTTTGTTACATATACCATCTCTTTGTCCATAGACGCCAGATTGTGTCCGCGGACGCTCCCCGTGGGGTGAGCAAGGATTCCAAGACCATTTACGCAACTCCAATGGAATCGAAGTTTGGAATAGACTTCATGTAGTACTTGGAGAGGTTGGGGTGATGGGTTGAAGGGTTTTCGATTTTTCTGTGGACGCACGGACATCACCCCCGCCGAAAATGCTTCAAAATGGTCTTGCCGCTGTCCGCGTGGTTCACTGGCGGACCTGTCGATGAGCTCCCACAACGTCGAGGTCCTGCCCTGCTGCCTGGTTTTCGACAACTCCCGCAGCGCAACAGACTGCAGCCTAAGGTATTGCACTGGTGGAAATGCAGTGCAAGAAGGGACGCCTGGGCCAAGACTGGCCCCCAAGGCAACAGCAGCGACGACAACAGCCCTGAGATCAGCTCCAGGAGCTCCTGCGGTGACGACGACGATCCCAGCAGAGGTCTTGAGGAATTCTGGACCCTGCAGCAGCTTGACAAGTGGCGTGGACTTCTATGATGGTTGATCCTTGAAGCGATGACAGCATGCTGCGCGGAAGGCGCTGCTCGTCCACCAGTAACCAAATCAGGCGCGTTAATTTGTCGCCTTGGGTGGGTTGACCCTTTGGGAGGTCCCACCCTAAATCGGCGTGGGGCGCCTTGGGTAGGAAATGACCCTAAATCCCCCAAATTAGGCGCGTTAATTCGTCGCCCTGGGTTGGGAATCGACCCTAAAAGGCACGAGGAATTCGTCGCCTTGGGCAGGAAATGGCCCTAAATTCAGGCGCGAGGAAGTCGTTGCCTTGGGTTTGACCCTAAATAATTTTTTCCGAATTTATTGAATTATTGATTTCCATGCCCATGGAGAAAAAGGGCCAATATGTGCGCCTAAGCGCCATCAGTCAGGGCGGAAGGCCTTGCAGCGCCTCTGTTCGTGTAACTACAGGCTACAAGGAGTGCCAGGGACCAGTGTGGTCGCCTGAGGGGCAATTGCCCTATGAATATTTCAAGATCAAAAAAAAATTTTTTTTTTACATGTGTGTGGCATGTAAATTACTCACGAAGCCCCCCCCCCCCCCCACTGTCCTGCTGAATCAGAGTTGGAACCAGGGCACTGCAGGGGTCAGAGCGCCTCCTTGGCCTTGCCTTCCTTTGGATATAGGCAAGGCTTCTAAGGAGGGGGGTGAAGCAGTATGGGGTGCTTCACCCATACCCGCTGCCCAGCCTGTGGCGCTCTTCGCCAGGCCAGATCAGGAATTTTCCTGTTGATGCTACGGCATCCTGATTTCTGTGGGATTTCTGTAAAATACCCCAGAAATCGTCATTTTACGTCTTTTTGGGCTGGCGACGACAGTCGTCGCCTGCGCGACGCAGCTCCAGATCGAAGTTTTACTCTTCGATTTCTAAAGATTTTAGGCAATTTTATTATTGTTTTATCGTTTTTAGAACTAAAAGATTATAGCGTGACCCTTTTCGCGGCGTTCCGCGAAGGTCCATTTTTGCGAAAAGTGGCACGTTCACGCATTTTTCAAAAAATGCTGAGGCGATTCCAGGAATCGCCCAGACGCCCATGGCGTAGCCCAACAGTGGGGCTTTTCATATGTAGGTTGAATTGGTACAGAAACGCGTCGTGTCGGCTACGCGACGCGTTGGGGGGAGACGCGTGAAATGAGTGTTTTTGGCTCAAAAATCACTTTATTTCATTGTTTTTCGCCCAAAAACCACTGGTTGGCCCAGTTTGGGCAGGATCTCAGTGGAGATCCTGATGGCGACGCCTCGTAGCCGTCAGATTTTCTGATGGCGGCGACGCCGCCACCATCGTTTCGTCCCTTTTTCTAAGCTATTTTATAGTTTAGAGGTGATACATATACATTGTACATGTCAACGCATTTATTTTGTTACATATACCATCTCTTTGTCCATAGAAGCCAGATTGTGTCCGCGGACGCTCCCCGTGGGGTGAGCAAGGGTTCCAAGACCATTTACGCAACTCCAATGGAATCGAAGTTTGGAATAGACTTCATGTAGTACTTGGAGAGGTTGGGGTGATGGGTTGAAGGATTTTCAATTTTTCTGTGGACGCACGGACATCACCCCCGCCGAAAATGCTTCAGTGGCATCAATAAGCCAACCCTCCAGGTTTAGCAAGCGTGCAGACTTGGGTATAATTAGGACACCACTTCTGCGGCTTGCTCTCAGGACCTTAGGAATAGCACACTCACACATACGCTTTGGCAGGTAAGGGTAAGGTTCAGTCCCTAGCTTTAGTCTTAGAGGCAAGCGTCTCAGCGAGCCTCAGCAACTCACCAAGATTGTTCTGGGACAGGTAGTCCACCAGAACTGAGTTTAGGCGTCCCTCAGGTAGAACAAACGCAGAGAAGGGCTCCCAGGTGGCCTCTTCGACTCCAAACCCTTCCCAGAGGGTGAGGAAGCGCCAACCCTGGCGATAGCGGTGGCGTAGGACAGACTTCACCAGGTAGAAGCCCTCCTTAGCCATCTCCTCGGCGTTCATGTCGGGGAGTTCACCCTCAACTTCCATAGGGCTGGCAGCCCCTTGTAGGTCCAGAGCGGCGATTTCCTCGTCGTTCAGCTCCCACTCCTCCCCACAGAGGTCTTCAGGATCATGGTAGCGCTTCAGGTGTTGAGCAGCGCACACCAGGGTCCCCCCTAGACGGGGAGAACACCGCACGGTGATACGGTGTCCGTCCACTGATAGAATCTTGTACGGCCCGAAGTACGGGTCATCGCTGGTAGAGCGTGGCCAGGCGGGTAGTCGACTGTGGTGCACCAGCACCCAGTCCCCCTCTTGGTAGTTGGCCGGTACTCGGTGCTTGTTCTTCTTGTTCCACTGACGCTCCCTCACTCTCTGAAACATAGACTTGGCCTTGTCCACCTTCGCTTGTTGCTCTTGGACCCATTCACCCACAGAAGAATGGGTGTCCTCTGGATAGGGGGCATGTAGCAACCATGCCGGGCGCCCTAGGAATAGCTCATGGGGCGAGTAGCCAGTAGCAGAACTCTCTTGGGAGTTCATCATCAAGGATATGACGGGGAGTAGTCTCACCCAGTCTCTGGTGCGTTCAGTTTTGCACCATATCCTTACATTCTCCTTGAGGACACGGATCTGTCGCTCACATAGGGGGTTGCTCGTGTGAGAGTAGGGAATCCCCGTAGACACCTGGACATTGAGGGATCTCAGGACCCTCTTGTACCAGCCAGTATCTGAGCGTACTCGTACGTCCTCATCGGAGTTGATCTCCTTGGGCGCCCCATAGACACAAAACCACTCCTCCAGGAGTATCTTGATAGTCTCCTCCCCGGTAATGTGCTTGGTACATGGGAACACCCTGGTAAACCTGGTCAACCCACAGGTTACCACGAGGGCGAGGTCATAGCCCCCGAACTTCGGCATCTCCGTGTAGTCCACGTATGGAACACTGTTAGCACAGTGGGGGATGGGCAGGGTCGAGTAGAGACCTCTGTCCCTGATATCCCCTGGTTTACAGGACCTGCACGGGCACTTGTCCACGATAGGCGGGAGGGTTTTCCGCAGTTGGTCGTCAGTCCACGTAGTGTGGAACCACTGCTTGAACAGCCTCAGGGTACGGTCAGCACCGACATGACCGCTGGACTCATGGGTCCACTTCAGCAGCGCTGGGACTCTGTCACTAGGCACCACAATGCGGTCCTCGTGCCAGAGGTGGCTCTTGTCCCTCTTCCACTTGTCTTGGTTGACCAGGAGGGGTTCAAGGCGTTTCTCCAGGCGCTTGTAGATATCCCCAAACTCCTTCAGGTACTCCGATTGTTGGAGTCCATCCAGGGGGCGTATCATCGTCATGTTGAGGTCCAAGTGGGCGTCCATACGGCTGAACGCCTCCTTAGCCAGCGCTTCAGACCGGGCACCAATCAGGGAGTCGAAGTTGTTGCGGCTGATGTAGTCGGCACACTTGTTCTTCACTCCCTGGATATGGTGTACCGTCAGCCGTAGTTGACTGAGGTAGGTCCACCAGCGCCGTAGCTTGGCCTTCTCAGGTGGGGGGCCCTTCTGGAAACTGCGAACCGGTTCTTGGTCGCACAGCCAGACCACAGGGTTACTCCCCAACAGTCGTGCTTGTGAGGATAGCACCAGCATACCCGCGAGCAATTCCTGCTCATAGGTGGAGTAGTTCCCCCTGGCCTGGTTCCACTTCCAGTTCCAGTGGCCCAGAGGTACTAAGACCCACTTGTCGTCAGGGTAGCTGTGCTTGAGGGTTCCATCTCGGTTGAGACCTTCCGTCCCCCATTGGGAAATGGCCGAGTCGAACTCCTCCTTCTCTAGTGCTTGCCATTGGAACAACGTTCCACCACCGCCCACATTGCTGGCGTCGGTCACCAGGATAATCTCCCCTTGTGCCCTAGGCACGCCCAAGCACTTAGCGTTGGCCACCTTGTCTTTGAGCTCGTCAAACGCTTGTTGCTCTTGTGGGCCCCAGCGCCAAGTAGTACTCTTCTTGATCAAGTCCGTCAGAATGGCGCTGGTGTAGGTGAAGTTTTTGATATGGCGGCGATAGAAGTTGCACGCCCCGATGAAACTGCGTACATCATGAAGTCCTTTCTTGGGGTCTTCGTGTTGTACCTTAGCATCCATCAGGGGTTTGGCCTTAGAGGCCGCTGGGGTCCACCACCCATAGCCAACGTCAAGCCCCAGGTACTGCATGGTCTCCTGCATGAACTCACACTTCTCCAGCTTGAGTCGTGTGTGGTTCTCCTGGCAGACTGCAAAGAACTCACCCAAGAGGATTAGGTGATCCTCCTGGGTATTGGTCCCGAGGCATACATCGTCGATGTGAGCCTCCATCTGGGCCCCACGGGATATAAGCTCCTGCACCTTAGGTCTCCTTCGTAGGATGGACAAGATCTTGTTCATCAGCTCTTGGAATAGAGCGGGTGCGTTGGCCACACCAAACGGCATGACCTTCCACTTGAACACCCTCCCCTGAGGGGTGATGAAGGCCAGTAGTTCCTGTGCGTTGGGCGTCAGGTCCACTTGCCAGAATCCGCTCCTCTTGTCCATTTTGGTCTTGTAGCGACAGGCGGCTATCTTCTCCAGGATAGACTCCATATTGGGAATGGACCCTGAGTGGTTCAGCGTTTTCTTGTTCAGCTCTCCGTAGTCCACTACCAGCCGTTTGGCTGTAGACCCAGGTCTAGCACCAAGGAAACAGGGGCTGCAGTGTAGGGGGTAGTCCCCGTCCTTGTACTCCAGGACTAGGCCAGCGTCGATACATTCTTGTATCTGTCGCTCAATCTCGTCGGCCTGCTCTTTAGGAGCTGGATAGGGTCTCCTCCGGATCTTGTGACCCACGAACTCGGGTTTCAGCTTGAGGTCCATCTGTACCAGCTTGTCACATGAGGCTGGCGGGGGTAGTTCTCCGAACACCTCCAGATAGGTCCTTATAAGCTTCTGTACCCGCGGGTCCAATACCTTGATCTTGTCCTCCATGTCCTCGTCAGAGTGTAAGTTGCTTGCCCCCTGAGTAATAGACGTCGGGAGGTGGTCCTCCACCGACTCTTCGCCTGTGGTAGTGTCCTTCAGCCCTTGGTAGGCATATAGAAGGTCTTGTTCAACCATCTCCGGTGGACGATGGCAACATAGGCACGCTCGAGGGGGTTCACATACACATTCCTCCGAGAGGTCGTCCTCCTCTGGGGTCCTCACATGGGCGCCCCCCACGCTCTTCATAAGCTTAAGATCTACCTCCCTTTGCCAGGTGGTGATCTTCTGTTCGAGGTCCTCCTTCAATTGGGAGAGATCTCCCATACGTCCTTGCTTCAGTGGCCATGGGCTGCGGGTAGGCTTCGCGTAGCATAGCTTTTTCGCCACCAACTTCCTCTTGGAATCCACATACTCCCTTAGCCTGGAACAAGGGTCCAGCTCTTCGTCCACGGGGTCTTCCACCCTCATGGAGAGTAGGGGTTTTAGTGGGGCGACGTACTCGGCGTTCTCCACTTCCTCCACACAGGTCTGCACGAAGAAGTCGTCGTGCTCAGTTTCGTCATCTGAGTGGATAGAGCTAGGTAGCTCAGATAGTCCACACTCAGAGACTCCATCAGGAACAGGTACATGGCAGGGAGAGTTGGGGGCGTTGGTGTCAGTCACGACGTACTCATCTCCTCCGGGTGTAGTCTCAACAGCATCTTGAGGTCGTAGGCGATCCTTCAAGTCACCCAAGGCGAGTCCGTCGCTTTCTGGTTGTATAGCCTGGACCAGAGTCGGGTCCAGATCCTCCCAGGGGATGGAGGTAAGACCTCCGTCCACCACGCTCAGCATACTCCCCCATCCGGGTTTCCCAATAGGCGTCTTACGCCCCAGAGGCACGTAGATGGCCTCATCAGGTAACCGAACAGAGCTGATAGTCAGCCTGTCCAGGAGGTTTCGCCAGTACTCGTTGCCCCCATGGGCTCCCCAATCGGGGGAACACAGGACCATACGGGAACGTTCCAAGGCCACCTTGGTCAGCACCTTCCCCAGTTCACTGAACCTGGGATTCCCGTAGGCCATCCCGAAAGAGGGCCAGTAAAATTTGTAGCTGCAGTTCTTCCCCTTGCTGCAGTAAAGGTCCAGTACATGCTGCTTGTCGCTGGCGAACAACTCCACACTCAGGTCTCCTCTAGAGTAACCCAACTCCTTCAGACCTTGGTCTAGGACTTCCCCCAATAGTTGATAGTCCTCAGTTTTGGAGGCCGCCATCATGTTCGAGGGCTCCTCCTTCGATAGCCTCAGGTAACTCGAGGTATGTTCCGACTGCTCCAGTGGCACAGACTCTCTGCCACTGCCGTGGTCCACGTAGAGGAGGTAGGGCGCTTGCAGCGTCAGGGATTGTATCTGGGAGTGCTGTACGAAGAAGTCAGTCCCCAGTACAAAGTGGAAGGCCTCAGTGTCCATCACATAGAACCGATGGGCGATAGTCCGGGAGCCCATAGGTACCTCCACTTCACAGTCCCCGCAGCTGTGCACCACATGTCCATCCCCCATGCATATAGCAGCGGTGGTCATGGTGTTCTTCAGGCTCCCACAAGGTAAAATTTTCGTGGCCACTATAGATATGGTGGCGCCAGTGTCCAATACCCCCAGGTATTCGCGTCCCCCTAGTCGGATACGTACCCAAAACACCAGGTCTTGGGTGCCACCGGAGCGTCCCCGTCAGAACTCCGCGGGACAGGTCACCTCGAACCCCTTGTTCCGCAGTTTGCGGGACATCCTCATGAAACGGCTCCTCTTCTTAGCGTTGCCGTCATCACCACCTTCATGCTCACGCTTGGCTCCTTGTTCTTGCTGGGCCTGCGTTTGTGAGCGTGTGGTAGGACCAGACTGCCCTCCAGAGGGCTCGGAGTTCCCCCCTGGATTAGGGTTGGGGTTGCCTCCGTTCTTGTCCTTGTTCTTGTTGTCCTTGTCTGGCTGGCGGTTAGCGCCTCCTCCTCGTCCACCTTGAGCTTTGTCTTGCCCTTGTCCACATCCTTTCGACTTGCCCTTGCCGGAGTCGTTGCCTTTGCCTTTGCCTCCACTTTTGCCTGAGCCTTTGCCAGGATCTTCACCCTTAAGCTTCGCCGATAGGCGTTGCTTATGGTAGCACTCATCCTCGTAGTGCTTCCGCTTCCCGCAGAATGCACACGTGATGGTGCACCTGTAATGATCCGGCAGCTTCGCTTTGGCGCCGGTGTTCTTCTCCTGCTGCTTCCCCTGGACTACGAAGCAGTCTCGCTGCTCGCAGTCAGGGGCGTGCTGCAGGTGGCCCTGCTCGTCTCTGGCATCACACCAGAATAGCTCCTTAACATTCTCCATGATACGGGCGTGGGCGTGTTTGGGGGTAGTCCCCTGCCCAGGTCGGGACCCTTGGTACCCTTTGCCATGGCCTCCAGAACCTCCACCACCAGGACGGTAGTTGTTCAAGTGCTGGTCGCTCTCCTTCTCCAGCACCAGCTCCAGGAGTAGCACGCATAGATCCTCGTAGCGGAGGGATCTAGCCTTGCGCTCCGCCATCGAACGGCACTCGTCCCACACCTCTCGAGGGAGCTTGGCCACCAACCAGAACAGCAGGTCGTCGCTGCTGTAGGAACCGGGCGTCAGTCGTCCAGCCCAGTGATCCAGGTCAGCCAACAGCTCAGAGACCCTGCCAGGTTTGGGGTTGTTGGGCAGCACGGGCAGGTTCTGGATCTCGGCCCTGATGGAGGGGTCGGTTTCGTAGGTCGGGTACTGCCTCTCCAAGGCAACCAACACATCGGCAAAGGTGGCGGAGTTAGTCACGATCTGCCTGACCTGCTTCTCCAGGTACTTGGTCTTGCAGCACTGCAGGAGCAGATCGCACTTGACTCGTCCACTAGCGTGGGTTTGGCCGGTCGATCGGATAAACCGGCCAAAATTCTCAGCGAACTCGCTGAGGTCCTTGCCTGTGAACTCAGGCAGGTTCACCACGATCTTGGAGGTGGCAATAGCCTTCGCCTCCTGAGACCTGCGTCCCTCAGGGCGTCGGGTCTTCTTCTTCTTCTTCTTCTTCTTTCCCCTTGGTTTCTCGGGGTCCTCCGGGTCATCGTCCTCCGAGGGGGAAGCAGAAGTCATAGACGGCGGCTCATCATCGGAGGGGTCTCCGCTTAGATCACTAGAGCCATAAGGCTCCACGTCCACCATTGCCCTCAAGGCCCTCAGCCCCAGCCGGTCCAGCTCGGCCCTCGTAGAGTTCGTCACCTGGCTGTAGGGCGGCTGGGCCGTTCTCGGTACGAAAGGATTTCTGGGTATCGCTGCAGGGGTCGGCATCGGTCGACTCCTCAGGCTCCCCAGGGTGTTTGTCAGCCCTGCCGCCAGGTGGTTGCCCTGTACTCGGTGGGGTGACATTCCCACCGTGGTAGGTGACGCTTGGGGCGGTATCATCAGGGGCTCCAGTTTCTCTCGGATCTCTTGAGTGAGGTCGCCCACGATTTTTGAAGTGGCTCCTCGGAGCACCTCGTTGATCTCCGACCGCGTCAGGGACCTGTTGGAGGATCTCCCCGATCCTCTACTCCTGCCTCCAAGAGACTCAGGTCCTCTCCTCAACCCACTCAAGGTTGCATACCCAGGTGCATACCCAGGAACATCCACATAGGTTCCCGTAGCGGGTACAGGATGGTGATAGTCAGCCGCATACCATCGCGGCGCAGAACTGGAAGCCACCGGCTCACTGGCAGTAGTTGCCTCAGGAAACGCAGTGGTAGGTGGGCCCAAACCATAGGCAGGGTAGGCAGGCATGCCAGTAAAGCCTGTGCCTTCTGCCATAGGCGGGTTGGTTATGGGAGTGGATGTTGCAGCGGCTGGGTCTGGAATTGGGAGTGTGGTGGTTATAGGAGAGGGTGATGCCTGGAGGCCAGAAGCGCTTGGTGCGCCTTCGAAGGTAGGGTCATTCGTCAGGTCTTGCCCTTGGTCCTCTCCTTCCTCTGCTTCGTCTCCAGCATCCTTCTCGCTCTCTCTCTTCCTCTTCACAGGCTGAGTGACCTCCTCCTCGACTGAGAGGGCCCTGAAGGCCGACTGGAGTCCATCCAAAGAGTCCTCAGCCACGTCCACTGGCCCATGTAAGGGCTCCGAAGGTACAGCGCTAGGTCCAGGTCCAGGTTCACCAGGTGCTGGCCTTGCTGGTGCCTCAGGCGCTGTCTTCACGTCGGCGTCCTCCTTCCTTGTGTCCATCTTCGTTCGCCCTTCTGCTTATATGTGACTGTACTCGGCGCACTGGATGTACGGCGCGGGGTTGCTGCCGGTGCGCAGAGACAGTCTGCCTCTGCTACCAGAAAAGTTTATAGTGATTTCAACACTGTGTTTGTGCCTCTCCTGCTGCTTGCTGCTGGTGTAGGGTTTCCTGCTGATTTTTTTTGGAGATGAAAAGCTTTTGTTTGCTGAAATACAATAAATCCAGGATAGCCCAAGCCAGAGGTATGCAAGTAGAAAAGAATCAGGATCAAAGAATGAAGGGCTGCAGTGTAAACAGTGAGAGATGAAAGGATATTCACAGAAACTGCAACTCAGGTCAAATCGGATTGCATATTCACAAAGATAGCTGAAATGTTTTGGAAAAGAGTTGGAAAACTGCCCCATGGTCACTCTATCTCCATAGTGCCATCTCAGGAGATGTGCACTCTTTGTTTTGGGTCCCATATGTGCTGAGGTGGCAGGGCATGTGGCGATGAGGTCACTGCCATGTCACATGGGATCTTCCTACTTAGCTAGGCTGACCGGGAATTGAACCCAGGACCTCTCAAAAAGAGGTGCCCAGCCCCCTAGGGTGCATACCACTAGGACAGCTAAAAATTTATGGAAAAACATAGATAAATTCATAGGCTCTGCCCTGGATATGTCAGTTCTCAGTCAACTCAAGAAACGATGATTTGCCTCACATTGAAAGGGGATTAAGGGGTCCACCCCATATCCTGATTGAGTGTTTGGTTCCATAGGTCAAAATGTGTCATCACCACTTTTGGTGGGGCCAATACTAAGATAGAAATGCCTGGATGCTCAGTGCATCTCGAATACAACTAGAGTCTGCCTCAAAGCATTGGAAAAGCACTTTTTCTTACTTTTTGTCGTGTGCTTTCCAAGATCTTTTGCACCAAAATCCCAAATCTTAATTTCAAAGAACTCCTGGACGACCCACAATACCGAAGACGGCGCAACCCAATAGCGAAGCAAATAGCTGCAATACGACTTTTCTTTATAGTCCAGAAGTACTGAGCGATCTTGCCTCTTGCTGAGATCGCAATAATCCCATTGCACACTAAAGAAAATAGACACTCAGAAAGTGTTCATGCATGCATTCGCACATTACATTCCTACAAAATCAGATCTTTTTATATAAAAGATCAGTGCTTTTCAGAAAGAAAACAATGCACAAATCAGTGCGCACGCGTGCCATGCAGTGCCCAAAAAGCGGCATCTGCACCGCAACGCGACAGGATAATATATGGGTTTATGTAACATACATGTGTTAGTACAGCCAAGTACTGAGCACGATACCTTAATGACAAAATAGCAATAAACATAACGAACCGAATCCAACCGAAAACACAGGCTTTTGGGCTTGTCCTGTCCTGTCCTGAGCTCCCCTTTACACTCCCCCCCCAAGCCCACACATACCCTGACGTGTGGCTGAGACCCCAAAACAAAAGGGTGCGAAGGGTTTTACCATAGGGCTGGGAAAAGCTCAGACAGAGCTGGGTGGGTGTAAAACGCAAGCACCCAAAAGGCTGCCTTGCATGTTTACCCTCCCCCCCCAGGCTCAGCACTCCCCAAATGAGTTGCTGACCCGAGAAAAAAATAGCAAAACATGCAGGCTTTAACCTGCAATACAATACAATACAGATATTATTGTCTGTGATCTGGCTATTTCTACCCATTCCAGGTAAAAACAGCTACTATCTATGTGCAGATCATGCTAGTGGAATACCACTGGTACCATAGATAGCTTTACCCTCCTGAAAGGGATTTCTGTCACAAAACAGTGCCCTAGGGGAGTGGTGAGGTGGTGTTCCAACCTATACCCACTCAAACTCCTCAAAGGGTGTAAAAACCTGATAAGTGCTCATGGCAAACAACCTGAAGTGCTCATGGCACAGGAAAAACATAGTACTTTCATACTAAAATAAAACCTATGCTTTTTCCAAACAAAAGCAGGCATACAAAACGAAAAGACACACTGCTCACAAGCAGGCAGGTGCAAAGCAAAACAGAGTTGCAAAACTGAGTAAACCAAAGTTCACTCAAAGTGTAAAGCAGAGTGTATCCCACCACTGCTCATTGCAGATCCAAAATAGTATCTACAATGAAAAAGAAAGCAAAGGCACATGTCAGTGCCAGCAAACAAGGCGCTTGGCGCCCAGACAGAGGCCATACAGGGCCTCGTTGTACATCTCAAATGTACATGCCAGAGATTCTAAATCAGATTCGGGCATATATACAGCCCCACAGGCTGTACACTGTGCAAGGCACAGTGGTTGGAAAAAACAAAGCGCTCGCAGCGCCAAAGACTGATAAAACAGAGCGCTCCAAGCGCTCGACATACGCCCAGGGTACATAGCGCTCTCAGCGCTAAAAACCTAAAAGAAAGGGTTGTATTTATCTTCCTTGGAAGCCAAACGCTGGCCCCACTCGGACCGTGGTGGGCAGGAAGTTCGACACCACTTGAAGGCCTCCTTGTTTTCCACTTTGGAGATGAGAACGTCAACAAGTTCACTGAAGTACTGGGCAGCTCTTTGTCTTTGAACGGCTTTGCCTGCGCGTCGTCCTCTTCTTGGCTTGCCCTCACTGATGACCTCCTGAGATTGTTCGGCCACCCAACTTCCCACACCTTTTTCGCAGCTTGTAGAATTCGTCGCTCGGCGCTCCTTTCTTCGTTTCCAGGGCTCCTTTTGTGACCCATCGGCGTTGGCCTCTTCACTTGAGCTGCATCGTGACTCCTTTTGGTCTTGAGTTGACGAACTATTTTTTTTGGCTCTGAAAGGCATAGAAGGAAGCAGACTTCTCAACAGCGAGATGATACTTTGTAGTTTGTGTAGCGCAACTTCCAGCGACGACTCCAATTTTGTAAACACACGTGAATACGCGTTGTTCTTCGTCGGCGCTGTCTTTGACTTGCGTGGAACTGCTTTCGTCTTCCACGGCAATTCTTCACTTTGTACACCGTGAACAACGACCTTGTTGCCGGCGCTACTCAACTGCACCATGAGGGCATGGAAGAGACCTTGAAACTTGTACCCAAAATTGGCATAGAGCTTGGCGAACGTAAATTCTTGAGCACACCTCAGCTGTTCCCGCACGCGTCGTTCCTCTATCTCCAGATCCTGCAGTGACGGCGACCGTGATGGTGCAGGCCCTCTAGGCGGAGGCGGTGCCGGTCTTCTCGGCGGCGACTGCACAAGCGTTGTTGACAGCGAGCTGGGTTGTTTTACGGCTGTGGTGGTTAGCGCTGATGTTGAGGGAGCGCTCATGGTGTCTCTGTGGGCTTGCTAAATCTGCAGCTGGGCGGCTAGTATTGCGATCTTATTTTCAAAACACTTGTACGGTGTTTTGTCGTGTGCTTTCCAAGATCTTTTGCACCAAAATCCCAAATCTTGATTTCAAAGAACTCCTGGACGACCCAGAATACCGAAGACGGCGCAACCCAATAGCGAAGCAAATAGCTGCAATACGACTTTTCTTTATAGTCCAGAAGTACTGAGCGATCTTGCCTCTTGCTGAGATCGCAATAATCCCATTGCACACTAAAGAAAATAGACACTCAGAAAGTGTTCATGCATGCATTCGCACATTACATTCCCACAAAATCAGATCTTTTTATAATAAAAAAGTGCTTTTCAGAAAGAAAAGAATGCACAAATCAGTGCGCACGCGTGCCATGCAGTGCCCAAAAAGCGGCATCTGCACCGCAACGCGACAGGATAATATATGGGTTTATGTAACATACATGTGTCAGTACAGCCAAGTACTGAGCACGATACCTTAATGACAAAATAGCAATAAACATAACGAACCGAATCCTACGGAAAACACAGTCTTTTAGGCTTGTCCTGTCCTGTCCTGAGCTCCCCTTTACAGCTTCGTTGATTGCAAGGGCAAGTTTGGTATTTCGGAGGTAAATTTTATTATTATATTTTACTGTGGAGCAAATCTTTGGAGACGGAGATGAAAACAACTGGCAGAATCATAGGGAGTGACAGCGGCAAGGTTGGTACTGATACAAGACGAATTCAACCCAGGAGGTGTGACCACGGCAAACGGGCCGAACTCAACCCAGGAGGTGTGATAACGTCAAGAAAGGCAGTCAAATCGGCCGAGTCAACCCAGGATCGGAAAAGAACACATCACCGTAACCAAAAGGGATCCACCAAAGACCAACCCCAGCAGTCGAAAGGGATCCGCTGAAGGTCAACCAGCCAACCACAAGGGCCAGAGGGTCTGACCCTGCTACAGAATAATCTTATTTGGCTCTGCCCACCTTGCAGGGTGTTCAGCAGGAGCCTATGAGCGAAGTCGGAGCGTCAGCGTTGAAGGAGTAGGTCGCTGACGAGCGACGAGCGGAGAGATTTGATGAGCCATCAAGACTCCCCGCGCTCCGACGATGAAGATCGAACACCGGTGTCACCGACAACTCACGATGAGTCCCAGGGATCGTGGACATCGTCATATCGGGCGTGGATGGAGTCGGAAGAAGCTGCAGAGTATTTTGAAGCCGAAGACCGTTCCATACCCGCGTCCCAGGTATCGTGCAGTTCGTCGTACCGCGAGTGGATGAATTCAGCCGAGGGTTCAGAGTTTTTCCTGGAGGACTCTCCATTGGGACTCGAAGAACCGACGCCGGAGAATTCCACGACCACAAACTCCGAGGACACCGACACGTCAAATGGATCCCGAGAAGCCAAGATCCATGCAGAACGACGTGCCGTGTCCAGCTACCCTCATTATGCCGGAGGGATCAACACCAGAACGCAGGCTCCCGCAAGTGAGCCAATATTGGCAGCGTGGCGGGGTCACGCGTCCTATACTGACGATGAGGAAGACAGCGACGACGAGTTTCCCTTCGTAATGGAAGTGCTGTCCTCGGGCATGAACCGATTGTCGTTTCGACAGCGATCTTGGAAGCCGACATTTCTGCCATGAGTCGGCTATGTATGTTTTTTGGTTTAATTTTATATTAAAATTGGGCCACCTTGTGCAAGAGCAACCTTTCTGTCACTGTGCATCCGAGGCGCTGCCTGTTTCGGTGTCGGGTCCGTTGTATGGACCACGCCAGCCTGTTTGTTGTTTGTTTGCGTCGTCGATCGGTCGCTTATATCTTTTTTGTGTTTATTTGTTGCGTGTCAGTCAGAGGAAGTTGGGTCGGATGAACTGTGAGTTCATTCCTGGAAGGGGGGTGAAGCCGGTCCGTATGGACACTCCTCCCGGCTGTCGTTTGATAGTTTTTTTCTGTCATATAAAGCAGATAAAGGTGCGTCGCCTTTGCAGGCGACAGAGCGCAACAAGTCGCGCTGCGCATTATAACAGCTCAGCACAGTTTATAAAGAGGCTTTATTTTTAGGAATTATGGGTTGCCATTTTTTTAATTATAAAGTTCTCCAGCTTTGTATATTGCTGTGCTCGCAGGTGCTATCATGTGAGCTCCTGTGGAGGACCCTGCAAGGGTCGTAAGATTATTCGTGGCCGGTAAGGCCTTCGAAGATCCAGAGGACTGCCAAGAACGTGGGAACACGAGAATCAATGCTTGAGTTGCAGTATTTATCGTGTTCGGCGACGTGCAGGGCTTTGTTGATTGCAAGGGCAAGTTTGGTATTTCGGAGGTAAATTTTATTATTATATTTTACTGTGGAGCAAATCTTTGGAGACGGAGATGAAAACAACTGGCAGAATCATAGGGAGTGACAGCGGCAAGGTTGGTACTGATACAAGACGAATTCAACCCAGGAGGTGTGACCACGGCAAACCGGCCGAACTCAACCCAGGAGGTGTGATAACGTCAAGAAAGGCAGTCAAGCCGGCCGAGTCAACCCAGGATCGGCCAAGAACACATCACCGTAACCAAAAGGGATCCACCGAAGACCAACCCCAGCAGTCAAAAGGGATCCGCCGAAGGTCAATCAGCCAACCACAAGGGCCAGAGGATCTGGCCCTGCTACAGACTCAGGGCCTCAAATGCCACTCAGAGAAGCGAAGCACAGCGCTGGCATGGCATAGCCGGGCTCGGGTGCTGCATAGCCAGGAATAGAGGTTGGGCCCACACCAGCAGGAGGCCTGTGATGGCCCTCAGCGCATCGGAGTGGTGCAAGCTCATGGATACCGGTGTAGGTGGAGCTGGATGCCACTGGTTCGCTGACTGCTGTCGCCATAGGTGGCGCAGTCGTGACTGGAGTCACACCATAGGTGGGGTAAGGCATATCAGTAGAGCCTAGACCCTCAGCCATAGGTGGAGTGGTTGTGGGTGAGGTTGTTGCTGGATGTGTGGCTGGGAGTGTAGTGGTCGTTGGAGGGGGTGCTGCAGGGTGGTCAGAGGCGCTTGGCGCGCTCTCAGCAGGTTTGTCATCGAAAGATGCCTCATCGGATGGATCTTGTTCATCTCCAGGGTCTTGCTCTTCGACTCCCTTATCCACTGCTCCCTTCTCCTTCTCCTTGTCTTTGCCTTCAGGTCCTCCGACGGGTAGTCCAGTGAAGACAGCTCCCAAGCCCTCAAGCAAATCTTTCCCAGGCCCACTTAAGGGCACTAAAGGTACAGGCTCCTCAGAATCAGGTTCACTAGGTCTGGGCTTCGGTGCCGGCTTTGCTGGTGCCGCTGAGGGCGCTGTCTTCTCGGCAGTGTCCTTGATGTCCATTTGGTTTTCTTCCGCCCTTCAGAAGTGTTGTCAGTCTCAACGTACTGGTTGTACTGCACGGGCTTGCAGGTACCCAAAGACTGAATTTCTCCGCTACCAGAAAGTGAAAACACGCTTCCACTGTTGATGCTTTGATGATATTGTTGGGTTTGTGCCTCTGCTTGCTCCTGCTGCTTCTTGCCGTAGCTCAGGTTTTCCAAATACAAATGCTTGGTGAAATAAACCAAAACTCCCAAGTAGCCACAGTGCAAGAAGAGGAAATACAGGATCAAATCCACAACATGAAGGGCTGCAGTCACAGAAGAAAAGATAGACAATGTGTCTACAAAGGAACTCACAATAACTACAGATTTAAGAAAAGATAGTTAGAAAATATCCTACAATCATGAAAAAACTGCCCACATGGTCACCCTCTCTTTTATAGTGCCATCTAGAGATGTGCACTCTTTGTTTTGGGTCCCATACGTGCTGAGGTGGCATGGCTTGTGGGGCTGAGGTCACAGCCATGTCACTTGGGATCTTCCTACTTAGCTAGGTGGACTGGAAATTGAACCAAGGACCTCTCAAAACGAGGTACCCTAGCCCCCTAGGGTGCAGACCACTAGGATAGCTAGGCATTCATGAGAAAATACAGAAAAATGTATAGGCTCTGGATCAATGTCAGCGCCTCAGTCAGTCCAGAAAATGGTGCTTAAGTCCAATCAGTTGGGGGGTCAGGGGTCCACACAACATCCAAAGATCAATGCTTGGTTTTATAGGTCAAAATGCTTTGTCACCCCTTTTTGGATAGGCCAATACTAAGATAAAAACATACTATGCCTCGAGGCATGTCTAAGACAACTAAAGCTTACTTTTTGGCATGGAAATACACTTTTTCCTGCTCCCTGTCACAAGACCATGAGACAAAAGGAGACGGGGAAGTGAGGCTAACAGATAACCCAAAGTCAGTGCCGGGAATTATGCGGCTACACGGATACTAGAGTCCTCGTTTTGTCACCCAGTCATCACCTAAATCAATGTCACAGGCAACACAAGAGATGCAACACAACAATTTCGCAAAGTGCTACAGCTCAAAAAGAGTTTGACTGCCACCAATTAGGGTATACAACAGTCCATTTGTGCCCATGTCCCCTCCAAAATGGCCCCACCGGCCACTTCGTGGGATGGGGTACAGCTAGGTGTTTGGGTCTTGAAGACTGCCGTACATCATACCACACTTGAAAGCCCAAATTGCTTCCGAACTGTGATCCCGCGCTTAAAAGTCAAACAACCACCTTGAATTTTCTTCGTGGCTGTTAACAGCACGGAAGCTATAAGGCAATTTGTACCATTGGAATGTGTCTCCGGCACCCCGAAGTTCGTTTCAAAACTTTAGATCGGTTGGGTGAGTTTTTGCTAACAACAGCGGTACACCTGTGCCACCAAAGTCAATGCAATAGCAAAAATACTACTTTAAAGTTGCGGATCTTGCTTTTTGATTTATTGATTCTGCAATTTTTACATGCTACTATGACGGTTGAATGAAACTTTGGTAAATTTTCAATGTTCCAAAAGCCTTGTCATTTTGGAACGGAATTCTGATGACGCGGTGAAAATTCACCTACTTTGGCAATGCTGAAATCCAAAGTAGTAGATGCCACCACCTTCTAGCCCGGGCCAACCCAAAAGGCCGCCACGGTACCCTTCCGCAAGACCCTTCCGCAAAACAAGAAAAGATTGAAGGACTTGAGCGAAGGTTTGTTGTAGTCTTTTTTGTCTTGGCTTCTACTTCCTCATTCACTTGAGGGACTGCCTTGGTTTAGAGCCCATGTATTTTTATGTATTCTTTCATCACATGAACTACCTATCCTAGTGGTATGCACCTTAGGGGCTGAGGCACCTCTTTTTGAAAGGCCGTAGGCTCAAATCCCAGTAAGGCCAGCTAGGAATGAGTAGCCCCGATGACATGGCAGTGACCATATGTGCCACATACCATGCCATCTCAGCAAACATGGAGGTATGCTAAACGGGTTCACATCTCAATGAAACACTAAAGTGAGAGACTGAGACCCAATCGCAGTTTTCTATTCTTTTTGCTGCCCATAGGTGTTTGTTCCCGCTTTTCTTATGTACCGCCTTTCATGTTTGAAGTTATTCGATCCTGATCATTGTGCAGTACTTGCCTACTTTGTCTACTTGCTTCCTCTAGTTCTCAATTCACAAAATTGTTTTAAAAGAATAGAAGCCTCACTTCAAAATACTATGCCAGTCAAATGAAAGTATGGGAGTAGGGATCGCTTCACCTTTCCAACATCAGTGCGTAGTTTTGTAGGTCAAAATGCATCCTCTTCGTTTTGGTAGAGACAAATACTAAGCAAACAATGCACCTACCCCTGTGTGTCTTTGATACAACTATAGGTACTCTTGTCGCACCTGAAATACACTTTTTCTTACTACCTCCTTGTAATGGGGTGGCCACCAGGTTCGCGCTTTACCGAAAAAAGAAAATTTTCTTCGTCCTTGCATCTTTTTAAAAGTACATATATCACCCCACTTCACATTCTCTTGCGGCTCTGCAGTGCGACAGTCTCCAAGCCTTATGTGTAGTGGACGGCCCACCTACCCTACGCACTTTGTTTTACTCTGTTAGTGTACATTCACTGTGATTTTGATGCATAATTAGCAAGGTTCATCATGATGCATGATCAAATTTTGTCATGTCAATTTTTGATGAGCACCATCGCTGCATGTCTTTTGCGCAGATATTGCCGATTTATTGGCGATTTGTCTGCCGGAGGCCCGCGCGCAATGCCATTTTACATGATTTTATGCATCTTTCCACGATTGGTCACAATTTCAGTGGTATTATATATATTTGATCAGCCCATCACGTTCACAACATTTCGGTCTATGTCCAAAAACCATGAATGAACGACCTGAAGCAAGCTGATCACGCTAAGAAGGGTGTTATTGTGCCTTGTCGCGTCTCTGTGTCTCACAGTTTGGAAGAAAAAAGTCCCCTGACACGTTGAAAGCAAAGGTTGTAGAGACACTCTGCATACTTGCACCCACATACCCACAGTGCACCTGTAGTGCACCTGCCTGATTCTTTGTTCATCTGGTCTTTTCCGGGAATCACACTGCAACACACCGGCTGCTGGTCGTCTTCAGCTATTTTTTTTTAATTATACCCGAGTTTGCAAAATACTACATACCGTCACCCCTTCTCAATTACACCACCAAATTAAGAGTGAACCAGCAATAAACTAATCCTCGTTGTTGAAGAAGCCTAATGTCTGGTACACACTTCTACAGGGGTGGGCCAGGGGTGAGAATAAATAGGAACATGCACTAAGCGTTGAAGGTGTTAGTGCCCACCCCTCCATAAAATACAAACCGCCACAAATTGGAGTGAACTGACGTGCCCCCCCTCCCCCCCCCCCAAGGCACAAATGCCCCCCCCCCCCCCCGCCGCCCGCAAAAAATAAGCAAACTATCGGACAGAAAGATAACTTTGCCTTCTTCTGCTGATTCTTTTTATGGGTCTCAAGGGGGCTGGGCTGTCCTGATGGATAGGACCCACAAAAGTAGCTCCACGATTTTGGCCAGGTTTCACTGTTGTTGGCTTTTGTGTGTGTCCTCTTGTCCCTCCCTGATTTATACACTTTAGGTGCTGGCAGTGCTTCTTTACATATCCTGCTTTGGGTTCATGTTATCTGGTCTTCGGGAGCCGTCCTTAGTCTATGTGGTCACGGCGATAAAAGCACTCCCAATGGGCATATAACCACACTGGGTGGTTTTATCACCCCTTTAAGGGATGATCAAACTTTTGGGGGGTCACACCACCCCTGTTGGGGATAACCCCCAGCCCCCCATAAAAATGACCTCCTTCAGGGTTATAAAACCACCCCCGACCCCACCTCCTCAACCACTGCAAACAACACATCAAAGCCATTCAAACCAGACATGCAGCATTAATCGTCTTTCTAATGGTGAACCCATATGCATGACCATGACCTTCGTGTAGCAGCCTATCTTGCTTCAATGTGGGCTTGTCCTTCATGGTGTTGTTGACCACTGTGATGTATCCTGGAGTACCAGCACCCAGCAAACAAGGAATCATGCACTGGTCGGTGAACAAAGGAATCTCATCCAGATCCTGGTCCCCAATTCACTCGGCAATCGCCTGTGCCAGCCAGAACCAGTATGCACAACATGTCGGAATGCTGAAGTCAGCCCTGAAAGCCAGACACCAACCACTCTCAAAGTGTTGGGTTCTGCAGGGGCATGGCTGTGCTCAAATCCCATTGCCTCTTTGCCTGAACCCAAACCCATCTCACAGTATAACCCTTGGTACGAGCCCCAGTCACCACTAAGCACGTCCAGCTCAACACCAACACCACTACAGGTTCCAAAACCGAAACCACCAGCCAACACACCGCCATCACCAGAACGGGGTGATTAAACCACCCCAACGGGGTGAAAAAACCAACCCCCCAAAACAGGTGATAAAACCAGCCCCAGGTGGAATAAAACCGCCACAGGGATCCAAAATGGCCAAAAAAAGGCTGGGAGGTGGTTTTAGCACCCATTTGGGGGTGGTCTTAGAACCACGGCCATTAGGCTATGGCCACGCAAAGACAACCACAAAATACTTGCAGCACAGCGGCAAGGGTGGGGAGTGGAAAGTGGACCTGTGTTAACACCTGGACTGATATGGCCCAGGGAAGCCGTAGGCACATGGACCCGCCTGCAGGCATCTCATAAAGCTGTAAGCAGGAGGGGGGGGGGGGGGCAGCAATGCCGAGAGACAAAACGGACCACGGGAGACCCTGGGGGTGTGCACATCAAAAGGGCCACCGGGGAGAACCTTTGGTGGAGCGTCATTCCTCCGCCAGCAGCGGCCACCAACAAAAAAGTGGATAATAATGGATAGATCTTCCCACAATACAATGAGCAGGATGATTCCCCTGACCGGCGTCAATTATTCCAAGCTAACAATGAAACCCGGGACTGGCCCCTAAACCATGAGCCAGTCAAATCACCATGTACAAGAGCCTGAATGCAAAAATATTGCATGTGCGCAAGCATGCACAGGTGCACATAAAATCACGTATCTCGTGGACAATGTAATTTTTCGAATTCCAAACTACTCAACATGTGAGTTACGAGGTTCTGAAAATAGATTAATTGTGACATTGTACATTGTGCATTGTATTGTGTTATCACTGTTTGTTACGGTGTTAAGCCACATTTCTGTGGTTCTCTGAACGGATATGTCATTTGCAGCAGAGCCTAGCAATGGGCTTTTGTGAATTTGACCATTAAGCAGGGGGGTCTGGACTTCAAAAACACTAACACCAAATGTGGCACTTCGCTTGTGCCACTATGGGATTCGGATTATCCGTGCTCTTGTCCTTGTTGCAACCATTCCATCAAATCTGCAGAGGCTTCGGGAAAATTGTTGGCCTGCACTGAAAAAAAGGCACAGAGACAAAAATGCAGGTGGAAACAGGCTGAAACCCAACTAGCTTACAGCAAGATTTGCACAAAGAACCCCAAAGATGTGTTGAGGTTGGGGTGCCCTTTTCACTTGCATGTACACAAACCAGAAGAATCATGGGAAACAAAGAAAAGCCATAAAACCAGAGGTTGTTGGATTCCAAGATCCGCACCTGAAACATTTCCACGAGACACAACTCTGCTTACAAGAAAAAACGGTGCGATTCAACTAATGCTCCCATTACAAAATCTCTTGCAAATGTGCAGGGCGCACCACAGGTGCCGCAGGAAAAGCATTCGCTGGTGTGGGTGCTGTGGGAAGAAACATTGTGGAAAATGGATTTAGTATGCAATGAAAACGTATTCAATCACACCAAAGGAAAGCCAGGTATTTGAGATACATAACAGCAACTCTCCTTCTACAGTCGGGTGAATACAACACATGTGGCAACTGAACAGCACAGTGGCATTGACTGTCGGAAAAACATACCTCGCATGTGAACAAAATGATTCACACTGCTACAACAAAGAAATAACAGAATCAAAACAGTGCACAAATAACAATGCACCAAGTCTACAGCAGCAAGGCCGGTTCCATTGTGCAGGTGGGCAAGGAACCTAACATATTCCACAGAGGGACGATTCAATCAAAAAGGCAAAGGCCAAACAGCTGCATAAGAAGGGGTACATTCTAAAAGTGAGCCAGGGACTGCAAGGCATGGAAAACCTCAGCTACAATACAGCCGAGCGTCTGAACAGACTCCTTTGAAGTGTTGACAGCCTCAAAACCTTCGATAGATGAGGCTCAGAGGGCCTGGAATGCAGCCCATAAGAGTTGGCACAACTGGGCCTGCCTCTCAGACGGCTGTCAGGGTGTGGGGCTGGTCAACGGAACACTCGGATTCAAGGTGTTGAACATAAGCAAATGCAAGATTGCCCACACATGCAGGGCACATCACCACTCACCTCAGGCAAAACAAGACAACAGTCATTAAGGACACCCTGCAGAGATATATTGAATCAGACATCAGACAGCTTAGCACTACAAAGAGCAGTACCCCAGAGTGCAGCGCATACCAGCAGCAAATATGTTGATGAGTCAACAGCCATCCTGACGAGGCACAGTTGACAGATATGAAGCTGTACATGAGAATCATTATGCACGCCAGATTACAGACATGCTACAAAACGCGCAGCCATTCGTCTGTTGGTCCTTTTCTCTTTTTTTTTGTAGGTTGTTGGGTTTTAGTGAGACAACAATTCTATCCTTCAGCAGTCTCTGAAGGGACACCACTCTCCTTCCAACTGCGCGCATTTTGGAGGGACGCTAACAATGTTAGCCACTGCAGACAAATATGCGCCCGAGAGAGCGGGAGAGGGGGGGTGGGGGTAGTTCGAAATCCTTCGATAAGAGATAGGAGATGTGTGGATCTGGAGGAGTTAGCCATGGAAAATATGCAGCCCAGACCTGCCTCTGGAGACAGACACGGCTCAGTCCATCCCTCCTTGAGTCCTGACTGTGGCCAAAGGATGATGGCCAGAGGGGTCATATTGATTGCCATATCAAAGAGCACCTACTTCTCAATTTGTTCCCCAAACGAAGGCAATGGGGGAGTAGCTGCGCGTGCGCCGCGTGCCCCTTTTACGGTGGGTTTACCTGGAATGGGTTGGCTTCTACCCCCTCCCAAAATGCCCCCCCCCCCAGGAGAGCAAACCCTTGGGTACAAGACCTATGCACACATTCCTCCTTCCCACAAACATTGCACAAGCAAAAGGGGTAACTAAACTGCTGTGTGTCAGCAATCCATCCCCACGTGTGGGGATAAAAGGACAAAGCTTGACGTTAGGGTGGAAGATAGCGACGCATGCCTCTATCTAATAGCGGAGGGAAATTACTCTTCTGGCCAACCACCAGTTAATCTACAGCTGCTTGGTCGTGCTAGACAGCTAAATCTTCGCGCTGCGTCACGTGCTACCCCACTAAGGTCTCTTAGTGGCCAAAAACGGGTCAAATTTTTTTCAACAGTTCTTGGCTGAAAATCCTAAGTGAAATAAAGTCTCAGTTTCCCAAACAGTGGCAATGGGGTCTCTCGATGGCCAAAAATGGGCTCAAAGATGGCTATTTTTAGCTTGTTTTTGGCTGAAAAACTGAACATTCATGATAAACTCCAATGCGTTAAGCCGGTGCCTCCCATATGCGCCGTTCATCTTTCACAATGGTTGGACAATGAAATGAATGAAAATGGATGTTCAAGTAGCCATGTTTGACACCATGGTGCATGGAGGGGCGTCTGTTGCAATTTTAGACCCCAACAGGGTTATCGTCGTCAGAGGCCCTTACAGGCGGGGGGGGGGGGGGGGAGCTGTTGGGGTTGGGTATTTGAACAAGTGGCTCCCCATGCCATGGTGCCATGTAATGGTGTGACAAACTAATAAATCAGCTGCAAGCAAGCAACAAGCAACAAGCACGCAAGCCCCAGGGAAAAATTCTAGGTTTTTCATCATATTGTTTCAAAATCAAACCAGTTTTTTTCCATGTTGATTGCAATACCAAAGAGCACCTTTTCCTCAATTGGATCCCCAAACAGAGGCAAGGGGGTCTCTCAGCAGCCAAAAACTGGGTCAAAAATGGGCATTTTCAATAATTCTTGTTTCAGGTTTTTCGTCATACCGTTTCAAAATCAAACCAGTGTTTTTACATATTGATTGCCATATCAAAGAGCAATTGGTTACCCAAACGGAGGCATTGAGGTCTCTCGGTGGAAAAAAGATGGGCTCAAAAATGGGCTCAAAAATGGCCATTTTCGGCTTGCATTTTATTGTCACAGTGATAGGACAATGAAATGAATGCAAATGGAGGTTCAACAAGCCATGTTTGACACCATGGTGCCACGGGATGGCATATTTGGGGCTGAAAATGAGTCATTTTCAAGATAGTCCACCGTTTTGAGCTCCAATTTGTCAAGCAGCTGGTTATGTTACCCACCGTCCGTCTCTCAGATTGATGGGCCATTGAAATGATTGCCAAGGAAAGTTTCATGCACTAGCTTTAATAGGAGGATATGACACGACAAAAACGTCTATCCTAAGGGTGCGCCACAGTACAACAAGGAGCTAAGACAAGGAGAGTAATTGTTTCATGCCTCTCATGGCAAGTTGTAGTTTGGCCACCACCAGTAGGCTGGCAACAAAGGCACGCATGCCAACTCAACACCATACAGGGACATCCACAATAATTTAGCGGATTCTGGGCCCTGCATACGGGAGGCACACTGTCAGCAGAACGGACGAGCTACATGTGTGCCTCTTGTGTGGTCGGAGTCTAGTTAAAGTCCTCCTGACAGGTGAATACTTGAGGTGCAAGCAAGCAAGCAAACAACAGCAACAGGCAAGCGCTTGGAAAAATAATTTCTTCAACATAATGTTGCAAAATTTAACCCTTGTTTTTGCATGTTGATAGCCATATCAAACTGCAGCTTTTGCCATCTTGGGAACAGAGGCATTGATGGGTCTCAATGGCTTTGTGGTAAAGAACACCATGGTGTTAAAGGATGTTGCGAAGAAAGCACCAAAGCATGCCGCTGAGCGCATTTCGTCGGCATTGCAGTTGAAGCAGCACAATCCGCTTCATCGGGAGATGCTAAGCCGTTATGAATCTGCAGCCGGGCACCTTGCTAGTGGTGCTACCACTGCAAACACAAATGATGATGGTACACCATGCCGGTAGCTCCTCCCAATATGCATACTACCAAGCACAAAGAGATTCTTGTCAAGGGCGAAGAAAACGACCATCACAAGCCTCAACAACCTCCAAAAGGTGGCCAAAAGAGGCCGAGCAAAGGTGGAAAGAAGCGGAAGACGGTTCCCCAAACATTGGAAGATGAAATAGATGAAGAAGATGCAGTTGGTTGGGCCATTCCGTTTTGCACACCACAGATTGTCCGTGCCCATGGAAATATTACCCCCCCCCCCCCCCCAGGAGGCTAAGCAAAAATATACAGCTATCCTCACACACGTGCGGGTGCGCACAGACTGGTCATTTGGGCCCGCTACACAAACCTAGGCCAACCATAGGCCCAACTGCAATCACTGGCGTCACGCCAGCGAGCCGAGTGTTCTGGGTGCACCCCATTGACAGACCTGCTATTGACAAGTAGCCCCCCTTGGCGCAAGCATGCTGAAAGTCAGGAAAACGACAGTCAGGCCCCCTTGGCGCAAGCATGCTGAAAGTCAGGAAAACGACAGTCAGCCCCCCTTGGCGCAAGCATGCTGAAAGTCAGGAAAACGACAGTCAGACGGGTCCCGTGCTTCGACAAGCCTGGGCTTGCGCGCAATGTGCGGTACCAAAAGAATGCAAATAAAATTCACATCAAAACGAGCAGCATTGGGTTGCAGTTGCAAGCAAAATGTTGGTACGAGCAGGAGGAACTACCACAAGTATGATCCGGCCCCCTTTTCCCTCTACAATCGGAGCACAACTGCGTCACGTTACGTTTCTGACCACAAACACCGCGGTCAGAAAAAACCAGGAAAACGACGGTCAGACGGGCTACCGTGCTTGGACAAGCCGGTGCGTGTGCAAGGGGGGTGGGTGGGTAATCGACAAAGACATGCCTTCAATCGCTGGATATAATACAATGAGCTCATAGCTCTAAGCCGCTTGCACCCGTTCAAACATGCGGCGCTGGTATCCCGCAATGTGCTGCGCGTTCTTGGGGGACAACGCCACAATGCCAATCACCGGGGCGGCTTGGATCAGCAGCCGGAGGGGCAGTGAGAGCCCGGGATAAGGCCAGAGGTACGTGGCGTCATGCGCCAGAAATGCGGTTGGGACGGCCAGAAACTCGGCAGTCAACCATGTGGCTGTCATGCGGTGGTGCTGGGCCCACCAGTGGGACAGTTCCCCGTAGCGAGTCCATCGCCATGCCGCACGTACCTGAGGCATGCAGAGACGTATGGCGAAAGATGCGGGATGGCAGTTGCAGATGTCATAAGGTTGGAGGTTGGCGGTTGGCGGTTGGCAGTTGGTGGTGGTTGGCAGCGGTTGGCGGTTGGCGGCTGGTGGCAGATGGCGGTTGGCGGTTGGTGGTCCCTGGGGGCTGTCCTTGACAGAAAAAAATTGGGGGCTTCTTAAGGACAGCCGTGTCCCTGTCCCCTCCCCGCCTTTGCGTAACACTCCCGCCACACGCCCAGTGGAACATGGCCAAAATGACGGTTCCTTCAGCCCCTCGGGCGATGCTCAAGGGGCGTGTGGTGTCCTCGAAGACGCACACAAACCAAGGGCGTAGGGCGCACACAAATGCGTATGAAACCGGACGTTGGATGTGTGTCCCCGTCTACTGCGGGAAACAGGAACCACGTGCCATTCGTTTTCTGGCGGGGGTGCTTCACCTTGACGAGCTGGGGCTGGCAGGTTTTGTGGGGCCATGAAACCCCCAAGGGACGCCCCTGCTGCTGAGGACCGTTTCATGTAAAATGCAATTCCCGATGAAAAACCTGCCAAGCCCCATCTCCCACGCGCACTCTTTGACAACACCATTTTCCGCATCACTTGGCGGGTTGCTTGCAGCTGAGGTCAGAGAGTCTGCGGTGGAATCCGCCTGAAGCACAACCAGAACCTCCTCCCAACCCTCGCCCAACCGTCTCCCACCCTCTCCCACCCTGTCCCAACCCTCTCCCACCCTCTCCCAACCGTCTCCCACCCTCTCCCAACCCTCTCCCAACCCTCTCCCACCCTCTCCCAACCGTCTCCCACCCTGTCCCACCCTGCCCCAACCCTCTCCCACCCTGTCCCACCCTCTCCCAACCCTCTCCCAACGCTCTCCCACCCTCTCCCAATGCTCTCCCACCCTCTTCCAACCCTCTCCCAACCGTCTCCCAACCCTCTCTCACCCTGTCCCAACCCTCTCCCACCCTCTCCCAACCCGCTCCCACCCTCTCCCACCCTCTCCCACCCTCTCCCAACCCCTCTCCCACCCTGTGCCAACCCTCTCCAAACCCGCTCCCACCCTGTCCCAACCGTCTCCCACCCTGTCCCAACCCTCTCCCACCCTCTCCCAACGCTCTCCCACCCTCTCCCAACCTGCTCCCACCCACTCTCACCCTGTCCCAATCCTCTCCCAACCCTCTCCCACCTGTGCCAACCCTCTCCCACCCTCTCCCAACCCGCTCCCACCCTGCCCCAACCCTCTCCCAACCCTCTCCCAACCGTCTCCCACCCTGTCCCACCCTGTCCCAACCCTCTCCCACCCTGTCCCACCCTCTCCCAACCCTCTCCCAACGCTCTCCCACCCTCTCCCAATGCTCTCCCACCCTGTCCCAACCCTCTCCCACCCTCTTCCAACCCTCTCCCAACCGTCTCCGAACCCTCTCTCACCCTGTCCCAACCCTCTCCCACCCTCTCCCAACCCGCTCCCACCTTCTCCCACCCTCTCCCACCCTCTCCCAACCCCTCTCCCACCCTGTCCCAACCCTCTCCCACCCTGTCCCAACCTCTCCCACCCTCTCCCAACCGTTTCCCACCCTGTCCCAACCCTCTCCCAACCGTTTCCCACCCTGTCCCAACCCTCTCCCACCCTCTCCCAACCTGCTCCCACCCACTCTCACCCTGTCCCAACCCTCTCCCACCTGTGCCAACCCTCTCCCAACCCTCTCCCACCCTGCCCCAACCCTCTCCCACCCTGTCCCAACCCTCTCCCACCCTGTCCCAACCCACTCCCACCCTCTCCGAACCGTCTCCCACCCTGTCCCAACCCTCTCCCACCCTGTCCCAACCCTCTCCCACCCTGTCCCAACCCTCTCCCACCCTGTCCCAACCCTCTCCCACCCTGTCCCAACCCTCTCCCAACCTCTCTCACCCTCTCCCAACCCTCTCCCACCTGTCCCAACCCTCTCCCACCCTCTCCCACCCTGTCCCAACCCTCTCCCACCCTGTCCCAACCCTCTCCCACCCTGTCCCAACCCTCTCCCACCCTGCCCCAACCATTTCCCACCCTGTCCCGACCCGCTCCCACCCTCTCTCAGCCTGTCCCAACCCTCTCCCACCTCTCCCAACCCTCTCCCACCCTGTCCCAACCCTCTCCCACCCTGTCCCAACCCTCTCCCACCCTGTCCCAACCCACTCCCACCCTCTCCGAACCGTCTCCCACCCTGCCCCAACTTGCTCCCACCTTGTCCGAACCATCTCCCACCCTGTCCCAACCCTCTCCCACCCTGTCCCAACCCTCTCCCACCCTGTCCCAACCCTCTCCCACCCTGTCCCAACCCGCTCCCAACCTCTCTCACCCTGTCCCAACCCTCTCCCACCTGTCCCAACCCTCTCCCACCCTCTCCCACCCTGTCCCAACCCTCTCCCACCCTGTCCCAACCCTCTCCCACCCTGCCCCAACCATTTCCCACCCTGTCCCGACCCGCTCCCACCCTCTCTCACCCTGTCCCAACCCTCTCCCACCTCTCCCACCCTGTCCCAACCCTCTCCCACCTTGTCCCAACCCTCTCCCACCCTGTCCCAACCCTGTCCCACCCTCTTCCAACCCCTCTCCCACCCTGTCCCAACCCTCTCCCACCTGTCCCAACCCTCTCCCACCCTGTCCCAACCCTCTCCCACCCTGTCCCAACCCTCTCCCACCCTGTCCCAACCCACTCCCACTCGCCTCGGATGGGCCTAAGTCGGCCTCCACCACCGGGACACGCGAAAGGCGGATACTCCTCTCGGGGACGGTGGGATCCGGATGAGGCAGACGCACCACTGCCAGACCAAGTGTGAAAAGCGCCTCCCCCAGGGCGTCCCAGCATGCAGAGTGTCAGGATAGATGCGCGGTGTTCTGTGTGCATTCGGGGAGTGTCAGAAAGAGTTGAGGGTGGTATGGCTTGTCCATCAGGTACCCAGCAACGATCGAAGGTGCACAGAGAACGACGGTGGTATATGGGCGCGGCCAGTTGCTGCTGTAGAGGTGTTGATCAATATCTCCTGCACCGCAGTTTGTTTCTGGCACCAGATGCTGATAACGCAGGAAATTGTTCGAGGACGTGGGTGATTACAGCAGCCTGTGGAGCATCATGGCCCGTGCCTGCAGTCATTCGACTTCTTGGAGTGCGCCGATTTCACGACTCCCCAGTGGTCCCAGGGATATGCGGAGATTTGTCTACAGCATTTTGGTCGGTCACTGCAGCTTCTTTTGGTGCGTCAGAGATGCGGCTTTTGCGTGTGCAGTTACAGTAACTGGTTCTGGTGACGTCTGGGGCATCCTGGCCCGTTTCTGTGTGCTTTTGGGGAGTGCCAGTGAGCTGCGAATGGGTATGGCATGTCCATCAGGTGCCCTGAGACGGTCGTGGGCACACGGCGAACCACATGGTGGTGCATGAGCGCGGCCAGTTGCTGCTGGTGGGGTATCACTTGCTATCTCGTGTGCTGCGGTTTGTTTGTGGTGCCCGGTGCAGATAACACAAGCGCAGTGGTCAAGGCTTCTCAAAGGTTCCAGCGATATGCGGAGATCTGTCTGGGACGTTTCGATTAGTCGAAGCAGCTTCTTTTGGTGCGTCAGAGATGCGGTTGCGTGTGCAGTTACAGTGACTCGTTTTGGTGACGTCTGGGGCATCATGGCCCGTCTCTGTGTGCTTTTTGGGGAGTGCCAGGATGAGCTGAACGTGGGTATGGCATGTCCATCGGGTGCCCTACGAACGTCGTGGGCATATGGAGGACAGCATGGTGGTACAGGAGCTGTTGGGGTGCTGCTGTTGGGGTGTTGCTCTCTATCTCGTGTGCTGCGATTTGTTTCTTGCGCCTGGTGCCGGTAACACAAACAATCGTCAGTGGAAGCGGGTGGTTCCAGCAGCCTGTGGGGCATCATGGCCCGTGCTAGCAGTACTTCGGCTTTGCATCGTGCTGAGGTCTTACAGTGGTCCCAAAGCTACGCGGTGATGTGTCTGGGGCATTTTGGTCCGTCAATGTAGCTCGCGTTTTGTGCGTCAGCGATGCGGGATATGCGGGTGCAGTGATTGTAACTGGTTCTGGTGGCGTCTGGGGCATCATGGCCCGTGCAGAGGCTTAGACATGTTCCTGCTTGCTCTTTGTCATCCTTTGCTGGTTGTGCCCGATAGTGCATGTAGTGAGACACTTTGGCTTGTTCAGTGCGGTTCTTCAGAGCTGGGCTTTACGGGTGCAGTTCTTTCTTATTCGCAATGGTGTTGGATTATTTAGCGTTGCCGCAGGCGGAGCAGGCGCAAGTAGTTGTCCCACGTCACGTATTTCGACTCATATCAGTGGGAAAAACCCCGGACACAGGGGAATTGGTTCTGGCAGCCAAGCTGTACGGTAAGGAGAAGAAAGAAGTCCACCGCATCCCGTACTCCGCATCAATTATAACGGGCGCCTGTACCTTTTTCCCAATGTTCATGGGTATGCTCCCTGCTACTAGCCTAGCCACGCTCGCGGTATCAGCTCCGGACATGAAGGTCGGTGATTGGCGGTCGTGGGGTGACTGGTTCACGGCCAACTGGCCCAAGTGGTCTCCAGATGCTCGGGTTTTGTGGCAAGCAGAAGTGTGCGATCAGGTTCGAGACATAGATCTGCAGATGCAATGGTCTGCTATGGCGATTGATGAATTTGTATCCATGGTCCGCGGAGATCACCAAATACAGGGGAAACACAAATTGAAGGAGATTGTCCTGTGGTATGCCATTGACAGCCAGTGGTCCAAAGCGACAGGGAAGCTGCCCATTTATAATTTGCGCATGGATGTGGAGGAGAGCGCGCTCGACGAGTGCCCGGTCAAAGCAGCGGACTGGACACGGCTGCAAGCAGGTGCGTTGAAGTCTTGGAAGGTATCACTCAACAACAGACACGCACGTGATCCAGAGCCCTCGTGGAAGCGCGTGTTGAACAGGTCGTCAAGTGCGTCAGACGGGCAGCCGTCAGCCGACGCCGCCCAGTTAGACTCCGTGCTGGAGGACGTTCAATACTACCCTACAGCGGTCGTAGGCGACGCGGGAGCGGCATTGAAAGAACTGATGCTCGCGGCCAGGGTGGACTCCAAAATGGTACGTGGCTTCGATAATATCAAGCAGCCCCAACAACTTCAGGCTGGGCTGCGACTATTGCTGTCCAGGATAACTCCGGCACAAAAGAAGCAGTTGAGTCCACAACTCGTAGAATGGAACGCCGCCTGCTCGCAGTTAGTCCCCGCAGAAGTCCACTCGTCGGATCGTACGGCGTTCTTGAAGTCAGCCGACGCAATCCTGACCAAGGCGACACCCTCGGTGAACTGGTTTGAGGTGGGAGCGCACATGCTCTTGGCCGGTATAGACCTTCCCGATAAGTGCGACTGATTTCAAGAAGTTACAGACGCCAAGTCCATGCGGCGAGCGGTAGCGCAAGTCGCGCAGCATGCGCACAGCAAGGTGCAGTTCAGAGTGGTCCTCAAGGAGCTGGCGGAGGCTGTCCCGCAAGGGATGGATGCGGAGCATGAGGAACCGACTGATGAGTTTGATCGCTTTTGGCAAAGTCCGCGGAAACGCGCAGCCCAGGCACCGGTGGCCGAGGCAGAGCGTGGTCCTCTCCCCACGAAGGAACGAACAAGCAGCGAGGACACGGTAGCGGAGACATTCACGGCCGTTCCGCAATCTCAAGTCAAGGACGGAGTGGTAGTGCGGCTGTTTTCGCTCACCAATACACACACATCTCGCAGGTACAGACAGGCAGTCCAGGATGTTTTCGGTGTTAGCTGTAACCTGGAGGACTATCAGGTGAATAGAGGGTGGTACCACATACAAGTGCCAAAGGAGACAGTGCAGCGGCTGTTTGGTACGGACACCATAATGACTTTCAAGAGCCCGAGCGGGTTCACGCTCAATGCGCGCACACACGACCAGCAGGGTGAGCCGTACAGGCAGTACAAAAGGCCCAGAAGCTCAGGCGACTGGGCAGACCAGTACGATCGCCCGGCGGACACAGGGAACAAGCAGGCGTATCCCATTTCCACTGGTCAAAGCGCGACGCCAGAGTACATGTGGTATCAAGCGCCATGGGGGGGCACGCACTGGCAGTCTTGGTACTGACTGCCGTATCTGCCGCACGGTTACTCAGTTGACCCCATCACGCACTGGGTTGTGTATCAGTGTGCGTGCACTGTGTCACGCAAGCATATAAAGAGTTTCTGGTGTCGCGTGTTGATTACGTGGCTAAAGGGTCCTGGCTGCCAGCACAGGTGCTGCACGACTCACAGGTGCAGGTGAACCATTTGTATCGGCGTATCCTGGCCATGCCAGCCGACACGCCCCTGGTGATCTTGCACACTCCGGTGGTGTTTGGGGGATGGGGTTGTCCGCAGATCGCCACGCGTGCGGCCTTGAATTTCGTGCAGGGGTATCTGTCCGCCATCGATAGTCGCAGCTCGCTGGCTCAGACAGTGCTGCGGGAGCAGGCCACATGTCCGATGCCTTTGCGGCAGGGAGATTATGAGCAGTTCGTGGCTTGCTGCACTGAGCACGGTCATCGTCAGCACTTGAGTGGCTGGCGAAACTTCTTGCCATGTTGCTGCTGCAACACTGCACAGGTGAGCTGTACATGTTCTGTGATAATGCGTCAGTGCAGGCGTCCGCACATAGTACCATAGTTACCACGCAAAGTTGGGTAGATCGACTGGCCAGGAAGGTGCTGCAGCTCCCTGTGTTCAGCAAAGTCCGCGAGTGTTGGTTGCCAGCGCAGCATGACACACATGATCAGGGTCAGGCGGCAAGGTGGCAGGCACAGTCGGACGCACTGGCCACATTTGGCAAGTCCCACCCATCAGCCGTGCCTTTGCCCTGGTCATTACTGCTGTCCTGCGAAGCGGACGTGTTGATTCCTTTTTTTCAAGATCGGTGCGTGTTTCATCGAGCGCGGTTCCTGTCAACGCTCTACTCAGTAGCTGTAGCACGCGCATCTCCCATGGCAGACATGGTCCGGCGTCTGGACATAAACACTGACCACTGGGTCGCTGTATGTGAGTCTCATCAGATTAAGCTGCAGCAGCACAGACAGGCAGCGTATTTGCGCAGCATCGCGTATCTGCCGCGCATGTACTTCGACACACCGCCATGCCGGTTCTGTCACTTGCAGTCCGGTAATGAGGGGTCGCACGTGGACGACTGCTCGCAGTTGTACGTGCGTGCATGTGCCACCTTTGCACAGGTGGCTGAGACATTCACCGCGGGTGTTCGGGGTAATCAGCAGGCCCAGTGGGATCTGCACGTCAGAGTCATGGTGAGCCACAGCGAGTACTGGTGCATGCTGGTGCCCGACTCGCGAGTGCATTTTTTCCAGCACGTCGCGTCACGCCACAGCGAGGCACAGGTCCTGATTCTGACCTGGTCTGGCCTGTCGTGGGTGAAGTACAGGCACAGAACCGACCACAGATACATTTCTGCAGCGGTAGTGCGAAGCCTTGTGTGTCAGGTGCTGTCAGGTATGGAACGCGGTCAAGACAATGTGCCCGGGGTACGCTGGCCCTTGAAGGTGCCTGACGGACAGCACAGTCCTTATAGTCCGCTGTCTGTCGCACCAGCAGAGGTTCCCCTGCTTGCACAGCAAGTATTAGCTTGGCTGCTTCGATGGGATCCACGTCTGCGCTACACGCACACACGGCCTATGCACGTGTTTCTTCCCATTCACAACAGGAGTCACGGACCTCTAATGTACCATGTTACAGCTTGTACTCCCTTTTGCTGTCATCGTCAAGAGAGACCACAATTACAGCGCCTAGTGGTAGTGTGCAACCGCCTTGGTCAGGCTCCAGAACAATGGACCGTGGTGCAGGCGGGGGTCGGATGGACAGTGTTCGCTGACTCGAGATATTCCACGGCGCCGTTAGCGGGTTATTGACCGGTTCCGCTGCTCGTGTCTAGTGCAGGGTAGGGGCAGGGAGCAACACGTAGAAGGGGGAGAGTGCACAACGCCCCCAATCGGCCGCCCCTACGCCTGGGCATACCAAACCAAACCAAACCAACCCACTCCCACCCTGTCCCAACCCTCTCCCACCCTGCCCCAACTTGCTCCCACCTTGTCCGAACCATCTCCCACCCTGTCCCAACCCTCTCCCACCCTGTCCCAACCCTCTCCCACCCCGTCCCAACCCTCTCCCACCGTGTCCCAACCCGCTCCCAACCTCTCTCACCCTGTCCCAACCCTCTCCCACCTGTCCCAACCCTCTCCCACCCTCTCTCACCCTGTCCCAACACTCTCCCACCTGTCCCAACCCTCTCCCACCCTCTCCCACCCTGTCCCAACCCTCTCCCACCCTGTCCCAACCCTCTCCCACCCTGCCCCAACGATTTCCCACCCTGTCCCGACCCGCTCCCACCCTCTCTCACCGTGTCCCAACCCTCTCCCACCTCTCCCACCCTGTCCCAACCCTCTCCCACCTTGTCCCAACCCATGCTGCGCCGCTGCGCAGCCCCACTCTGCTGCGCCGCTGCGCAGCCCCAGGCTACTGCGCCCCTGCGCAGCCCCGCAATGCTGTGCCCCCGCGCAAACCTACGCTGCTGCGCCCCCCCGCAGCCCCAGGCAGCGCCCATGCGCGGCCCCACGCCGCGCAGTCCCCCGTTGCGCCCCAGCGCAGCCGCATCCTGCGCTCCAGCGCCGCCGCTGCCGCACCCCTGCGCGGCCCCATACGGCGCCCCTTGCACAGCCCCACGTTGCGCCCATGCGCAATTCCACGCTGCGCACAACGCAGCCCCACGCAGCGCCTTAGCACAGCTGCATGCTGCGCCCTTTGCGCAGCCGCATGCTGCTCCCCAGCACAGTTCCACGCTGCGCACCTTGCGCAGCCGCAGGCCGCGGCCGCACGCTGCGCCACTAGCGCAGCCCTGTGCGCTGTTCCACGCTGCGCCTTGTGCAGCCCCACGCAACGCTCCTGCGCGGCCCCAGACTGCGCCTTAGTGCAGCCGCATGCCGCACCCTCTCACGGCCCCCTTGCGGCGCCCCTTCGGCGGCCTCGCGTTCCGCCCGAGCGCAGCCCCACGCTGCACTCCTTGCGCAGCCGCTGCGCCCTAGCCTAGCTCCAGGCTACGCAGCCGCATGCCGCACCCCTTCGCGGCCCCACATTGCGCCCCTGCGCAGTCCTACGGAGCCCCCCTGCTGGGTCACCCATCGCGTTCCAGCGCAGCCACACGCAGCGCCCCCGGTGCAGCCAATCCGCCCCAGCCAAGCTCCACATGCTGCGCCCCTGCCCAGTCAAGCGCTGCGCCCCGGCCCCGGCGAAGCCCCATGCTGCGCCCCAGCAAAGCCCCACACTGCGACGCTGCGCAGCCGTTGCACCCCAGCACAATCCCAAGCAACACCCCTGTGTAGCGGCCCCGCACCGCACCCCTGCGCGGTGCCCCGCTGCGCCCATGCACATCCCCACGCTGCCCCCGCCCCCTCCCAGGAAAAAACCGCCGCAGCGCAGGTACACCCCCACCGCCCCACCCACACCGAACGCGGACCCCCCCCCCTTCTGAAACCGGCAAGTGTCAGCCCCCGGTGGGGGGGGGTGCTGCCACGGTCCGCCCGCTTCGACCCGACTTGGCGGGACCGAGTAAGCCGCCCTATGGCGGTTGGGAGCCCCTCGTTTTCTGGGTCCCCCTCCACCTGTGCTGGTGCCTCGGGCGGGTGGACCTGAAACCTGAAACCTGAAACCTTGTCCCAACCCTCTCCCACCCTGTCCCAACCCTGTCCCACCCTCTTCCAACCCCTCTCCCACCCTGTCCCAAGCCTCTCCCACCTGTCCCAAGCCTCTCCCACCCTGTCCCAACCCTCTCCCAGCCTCTCCCAACCCTCTCCCACCCTGTGACAACCCTCTCCCACCCTACTCCAACCCTCTCCGACCCTCTCCCAACCCTCTCCCACCCTGTCCCAACCCCCCCCCCACGCTGTCCCAACTGTCTCCCACCCTCTCCCAACCCTCTCCCAACCCTCTCCCACCCTCTCCTAACCTGCTCCCACCCTGTCCCAACCCTCTGCCACCCTGTCCAAACCTCTCCCACCCTCTCCCAACCCTCTCCCACCCTGTCCCAACCCTCTCCCACCCTCTCCCATCCTGTCCCCACCCGCTCCCACCCTCTCTCACCCTGTCCCAACCCTCTCCCAGCTTCTCCCAACCCTCTCCCACCCTGTCACAACCCTCTCCCATCCTACTCCAACCCTCTCCAACCCTCTCCCAACCCTCTCCCACCCTGTCCAAACCCTCTCCCACCCTCTCCCAACCTTCTGCCACCCTATCCCAACCATCTCTCACCCTCTCCCAACCCTCTCCCACTTGTCCCAACCCTCTCCCACCCTCTCCCACCCTGTCCCAACCCTGTCCAACCCTGTGCCAACCCTCTCCCACCCTGACCCAACCCTCTCCCACGTGTCCCAACCCGCTCCCACCGTCTCCCACCCTGTCCCAACCCTCTCCCACCTGTCCCGACCCTCTCCCAACCCTCTCCCACCCTGTCCCAACCCTCTCCCACCCTGTCCCAACCTCTCCCACCCTGTCCCAACCCTCTCCCACCCTCTCCCAACCCTCTCCCACCCTCTCGCAACCCTCTCCCACCCTGTCCCAACCCTCTCCCACCCTGTCCCAACCCTCTCCCACCCTGTCCCAACCCTCTCCCACCCTCTCCCAACCCTCCCCCACCTTCTTCCCACCCTCTCCCACCCTGTCCCAACCCTCTCCGACCCTCTCCCAACCGTCTCCCACCCTGTCCCAACCCTCTCCCACCCCGTCCCAACCCTCTCCCTACCTCTCCCAACCGAGGGAAGGTCGCGTAGTTCAGCGGTCATGCACGTGACACCTGAACTAGAGGTGCTCGGTTCGAATCCCGGTGGGGTTGGAACGCAGTGTCCTAGGCGCTAGGGTGTCTGTGACCCCGCGAGCTGGAAGGGATGCTGCGAGGGACAGGTAGGGATCACGGATACGCTGGAGTTCGGTGAGCGCCCGAGCACTTTACCTACCTTTACCCTCTCCCAACCGTGGCCCACCCTATCGCAACCCTCTCCCAAACGCTCCCAACCCTCTCCCACCCTGTCCCAACCCGCTCCCACCCTGTCCCAACCTGCTCCCACCCTCCCCCACCCTCTCCCAACCGTCTCCCACCCTATCCCAACCCTCTCCCAACCTCTCCCACCGGGTCCCAACCCGGTCCCACCCTCTCCCACCCTGTCCCAACCCTCTCCCACCCTCTCCAAACCGTCTCCCACCCTGTCCCAACCCTCTCCCACCTTGTCCCAACCCTCTCCCACCCTGCGGCGGAGGTTCCCCAGCCAAAGGAGGCCGCTGGGTTTTGCCATGGGAGGCAGCTCACCTCCCTAAATAACGAAAATCCGCGAACCCCCCCCCCCCCCAGGAATACAAGCAAGAACCTCCGGGGGCAAGAGTTGGGACCCTCCCCCATGCGCCCTGGGCCATGAATTAACATGCGCCCCCAGTTAAAACAGCCTCCCCTGACCTGTGGTCAGGCAAAGCTCAGCCAGCCCCCAGGGGGAGTGGCTCGGGGTGTAGCCAGCCGCCCCCCTCCCACCCTACAGCGCGAGGCGAACAACCTGTGGTGAGGTCACAAATCGCGCTGCAGCCCAGGCACCAATAACCTCTTGGTGAGGGCCTCGGCGTCAGGGGGAGACGCCAACAGCCTGTGGTGAGGCGCCCCGCCCCCCCCCCATGCACACCCCTTGGCAGCCCCGTGCAGCGCCGATGCGCAGCCCCACGCAGCGCCCCTGCGCAGCCCCATGCTGCGCTCATGCGCAGCCCCATGCCGCGCCCCTGCACAGCCCCATGCTGCGCTCATGCGCAGCCCCATGCCGCGCCCCTGCACAGCCCCATGCTGCGCTCATGCGCAGCCCCATGCCGCGCCCCTGCACAGCCCCATGCTGCGCTCATGCGCAGCCCCACGCAGCGCCCATGCGCAGCCCCAAGCTGCGCCCCTGCGTAGTTCCACGCAGCACTCATGCGCAGCCCCATGCAGCGCCCCTGCGCAGCCCCATGCTGCACTCATGCGCAGCCCGATGCAGCGCCCCTACGCAGCCCGAGGCAGCGCTCGTGCGCAGCCCCTCGCAGCGCCCCTGCGCAGCCCCATGCTGCGCTCATGCGCAGCCCCACGCAGCGCCCATGCGCAGCCCCATGCCGCCCCCCTCCCACCCTACAGCGCGAGGCCAACAACGTGTGGTGAGGCCACGAATAGCGCTTGCGGCCCAGGCACCAATAACCTCCTGGTGAGAGCCTCAACGTCAGGGGGAGACACCAACACCCTTTGGTGAGCCCCCCCCGCCCCCATGCAAACCCCCTGGCAGCCCCGTGCTGCGCCCATGCACAGCCCCACGCTGCGCCCATGCGCAGCCCCAAGCTGCGCCCCTGCGTAGTTCCACACAGCACTCATGCACAGCCACATGCAGCGCCCCTGCGCAGCCCCATGCTGCGCTCATGCGCAGCTCGACGCATCGCCCCTGCGCAGTCCGACGCAGCGCTCGTGCGCAGCCCCTCGCAGCGCCCCTGCACAGCCCCATGCCGCCCCCCTCCCACCCTACAGCGCGAGGCTAACAACCTGTGGTGAGGCCACAAATAGCGCTTGTGGCCCAGGCACCAATAACCTCCTGGTGAGCCCCCCCCCCCCCCATGCACAGCCCGTGGCAGCCCCGTGCTGCGCCCATGCGCAGCCCCACGCTGCGCCCTTGCGCAGCCCCATGCAGCGCCCCTGCGCAGCCCCACGCTGCGCCCATGCGCATCCCCATGAAGCGCTCATGTGCAGCCCCATGCTGCGCTCATGCGCAGCCCCAGGCTGCGCTCATGTGCAGCCCCACGCTGCGCCCCTGCGCCGCCTCACGCAGCGCCCCTTACGCAGCCCAACGCTGCGCTCATGTGCAGCCCCATGCTGTGCTTATGCGCAGCACCAAGCAGCGCCCCTGCGCAGCCCCATGCTGCGCCCATGCACAGCCCCACGAAGCGCTCCTGCGCAGCGCCACGCTGCGCCGCTGCGCAGCCCCATGTTGCGCTCATGTGCAGCCCCACGCTGCCCCCCTGCGCAGCCCCAGGCTATGCTCATGTGCAGCCCGACGCAGCGCCCCTGCGCAGCCCCAGGGTGCGCTCATGTGCAGCCCCACGCTGCGCCCCTGCGCCGCCCCACGCAGCGCCCCTGCGCAACCCCATGCTGCGCTCATGCGCAGCCCCATGCTGCGCCCATGCACAACCCCACGCAGCGCTTCTGCGCAGCGCCACGCTGCGCCCCTCCACAGCCCCATGTTGCGCTCATGCGCAGCCCCACGCTGCGCCCATGCGCAGCCCCATGCTCCGCTCATGTGCAGCCCCACGCTGCGCCCCTCCGCAGCCCCATGTTGCGCTCATGTGCAGCCCCACGCAGCGCCCCTGCGCAGCCCCGGGCTGCGCCCATGCGCAGCCCCATGCTCCGCTCATGTGCAGCCCCACGCTGCGCCCCTGCGCAGCCCCAGGCTGCGCTCATATGCAGCCCCACGCTGCGCCCCTGCGCCGCCCCACGCAGCGCTCATGCGCAGCCCCATGCTGCGCCCATGCACACCCCCACGCAGCGCTCCTTCGCAGCCCCACGTTGCGCTCCTACGCAGTCCCATGCTGCGTTCCTGCGCAGCCCCATGCTGCGCTCCCGCGCAGCCCCATGCTGCGCTCATGCGCAGCCCCATGCTAAACTCATGCGCAGCCCCATGCTGCGCCCAAGCGCAGCCCCACTCAGCGCCCCTTCGCAGCCCCATGCTCTGCTCATGCACGGCCCCACGCAGCGCCCCTGCGCAACCCCATGCTGCGCTCATGCGCACCCCCATTCAGCGCCCCTGCGCCGCCCGATGCTGCGCTCATCCGCACCGCCACGCAGCGCCCCTGCGCAGCGCCATGTTGCGCTCATGCGCAACCCCATGCTGCGCTCATCTCGCAGCCCCATGCTCCTCCACTGCGCAGCCCCAGGCTGCGCTCATGTGCAGCCCCACGCTACGCTCATGCGCAGCCCCATGCTGCGCTCATGCGCAGCCCCACGCAGCGCCTCTGCGCAGCCCCATGCTGCGGTCATGCGCAGCCCCACACAGCGCTCATGCGCAACCCCAAGCTGCGCCACTGCGCAGCCCCGCGCAGCGCTCATGCGCCGCCCCACGCGGCGCTCATGCACAGCCCCATACTGCTCTCATGCGCAGCCCTATGCTGCCCTCATGCGCACCCCCATTCAGCGCCCCTGCACGGCCCCATGCGGCGCTCATGCTCAGCCCATGCTGCGCTCCTTCGCAACCACCGGCAGCGCCCAGGAGCAGCCCCTGGCAGCGCCCCCGCGCAGCCCCATGCTGCACTCATGCGCAGCCCGACGCAGCGCGCCTGCGCAGCCCCATGCTGCGCTCATGCACAGCCCCATGCGGCGGCCCTGCGCAGCCCCATGCTGCGGTCATGCGCAGCCCCAGACAGCGCTCATGCGCAACCCCAAGTTGCGCCACTGCGCAGCCCCGCGCAGCGCTCATGCGCTGCCCCACGCGGCGCTCATGCACCGCCCCATACTGCTCTCATGCGCAGCCCTATGCTGCGCTCATGCGCACCCCCATTCAGCGCCCCTGCACGGCCCCATGCTGCGCTCATGCACAGCCCCACGCAGCACTCATGGGCAGCCCCATGCCGCGCTCATGCACAGCCCCACGCAGCGCTCACGCGCACCCCCATTTGCACCCCTGTGCCACCCCATGCCGCGCTCATGCGCAGCCCCATGCTGCGCCCACGCACAGCCCCATGCGGCTCTGCGCAGCCCCATGCTGCGCCCCTGCACAGCCCCATGCTGCGCCCCTGCCCCATGTTGCGCTCATGTGCAGCCCCATGCGGCGCTCATGCTCAGCCCATGCTGCGCTCCTTCGCAACCACCGGCAGCGCCCAGGAGCAGCCCCTGGCAGCGCCCCTGCGCAGCCCCATGCTGCACTCATGCGCAGCCCGACGCAGCGCCCCTGCGCAGCCCCATGGTGCGCTCATGCGCAGCCCCAGGGAGCGCCTCTGCGCAGCCCCATGCTGCGGTCATGCGCAACCCCAAGCTGCGCTCATGCGCAGCCCCGCGCAGCGCTCATGCGCCGCCCCACGCGGCGCTCATGCACAGCCCCATACTGCTCTCATGCGCAGCCCTATGCTGCGCACATGCGCACCCCCATTCAGCGCCCCTGCACGGCCCCATGCTGCGCTCATGCACAGCCCCACGTAGCACTCATGCACAGCCCCATGCCGCGCTCATGCACAGCCCCATGCAGCGCTTATGCGCATCCCCATGCTGCACCCCTGTGCAACCCCATGCCGCGCTCATGCGCGGCCCCATGCTGCGCCCATGCACAGCCCCATGCTGCGCCCCTGCCCCATGCTGCGCTCATGTGCAGCCCCAGGCGGCGCTCATGCTCAGCCCATGCTGCGCTCCTTCGCAACCACCGGCAGCGCCCAGGAACAGCCCCTGGCAGCGCCCCTGTGCAGCCCCATGCTGCACTCATGCGCAGCCCGACGCAGCGCCCCTCCGCAGCCCCATGCTGCGCTCATGCGCAGCCGCACGCAGCGCCCTTGCGCAGCCCCATGCTGCGCTCATGCGCAGCCCCATGCTGCGCCCATGCACGGCCCCGTGCTGCGCTCATGCGCAACCCCATGCTGCGCCCCTGCGCAGCCCCATGCTGCGCTCCTTCGCAAACACCGGCAGCGCCCAGGAACAGCCCCTGGCAGCGCCTCTGCGCAGCCCCATGCTGCACTCATGCGCAGCCCGACGCAGCGCGCCTGCGCAGCCCCATGCTGCGCTCATGCGCAGCCCCATGCTGCCCCCACGCACGGCCCCGTGCTGCGCTCATGCGCAACCCCATGCTGCGCCCCTGCGCAGCCCCATGCTGCGCTCCTTCGCAAACACCGGCAGCGCCCACGAACAGCCCCTGGCAGCGCCCCTGCGCAGCCCCATGCTGCACTCATGCGCAGCCCGACGCAGCGCGCCTGCGCAGCCCCATGCTGCGCTCATGCGCAGCCGCACGCAGCGCCCCTGCGCAGCCCCATGCTGCGCCCATGCACGGCCCTGTGCTGCGCTCATGCGCAACCCCATGCTGCGCCCCTGCGCAGCCCCATGCTGCGCTCCTTTGCAGCCACAGGCAGCGCCAAGGCACAGCCCCATGCTGCGCCCCTGCGCAGCCCCGTGCTGCGCCCATGCGCAGCGCCCCTACGCAGCCCCATGCTGCGCCCATGCGCAACTCCATGCAGCGCCCCTGCGCAGCCCGATGCTGCGCTCATGTGCAGCCCCACGCTGCGCCCCTGCGCCGCCCCACGCAGCGCTCATGCGCAGCCCCATGCTGCGCTCATGCACAGCCCCACGCAGCGCTCCTTCGCAGCCCCACGTTGCGCTCCTACGCAGCCCCATGCTGCGTTCCTGCGCAGCCCCATGCTGCGCTCCCGCGCAGCCCCATGCTGCGCTCATGCGCAGCCCCATGCTAAACTCATGCGCAGCCCCATGCTGCGCCCAAGCGCAGCCCCACTCAGCGCCCCTTCGCAGCCCCATGCTGCGCCCCTGCCCCATGTTGCGCTCATGTGCAGCCCCATGCGGCGCTCATGCTCAGCCCATGCTGCGCTCCTTCGCAACCACCGGCAGCGCCCAGGAGCAGCCCCTGGCAGCGCCCCTGCGCAGCCCCATGCTGCACTCATGCGCAGCCCGACGCAGCGCCCCTGCGCAGCCCCATGGTGCGCTCATGCGCAGCCCCAGGGAGCGCCTCTGCGCAGCCCCATGCTGCGGTCATGCGCAACCCCAAGCTGCGCTCATGCGCAGCCCCGCGCAGCGCTCATGCGCCGCCCCACGCGGCGCTCATGCACAGCCCCATACTGCTCTCATGCGCAGCCCTATGCTGCGCACATGCGCACCCCCATTCAGCGCCCCTGCACGGCCCCATGCTGCGCTCATGCACAGCCCCACGTAGCACTCATGCACAGCCCCATGCCGCGCTCATGCACAGCCCCATGCAGCGCTTATGCGCATCCCCATGCTGCACCCCTGTGCAACCCCATGCCGCGCTCATGCGCGGCCCCATGCTGCGCCCATGCACAGCCCCATGCTGCGCCCCTGCCCCATGCTGCGCTCATGTGCAGCCCCATGCGGCGCTCATGCTCAGCCCATGCTGCGCTCCTTCGCAACCACCGGCAGCGCCCAGGAACAGCCCCTGGCAGCGCCCCTGTGCAGCCCCATGCTGCACTCATGCGCAGCCCGACGCAGCGCCCCTCCGCAGCCCCATGCTGCGCTCATGCGCAGCCGCACGCAGCGCCCTTGCGCAGCCCCATGCTGCGCTCATGCGCAGCCCCATGCTGCGCCCATGCACGGCCCCGTGCTGCGCTCATGCGCAACCCCATGCTGCGCCCCTGCGCAGCCCCATGCTGCGCTCCTTCGCAAACACCGGCAGCGCCCAGGAACAGCCCCTGGCAGCGCCTCTGCGCAGCCCCATGCTGCACTCATGCGCAGCCCGACGCAGCGCGCCTGCGCAGCCCCATGCTGCGCTCATGCGCAGCCCCATGCTGCCCCCACGCACGGCCCCGTGCTGCGCTCATGCGCAACCCCATGCTGCGCCCCTGCGCAGCCCCATGCTGCGCTCCTTCGCAAACACCGGCAGCGCCCACGAACAGCCCCTGGCAGCGCCTCTGCGCAGCCCCATGCTGCACTCATGCGCAGCCCGACGCAGCGCGCCTGCGCAGCCCCATGCTGCGCTCATGCGCAGCCGCACGCAGCGCCCCTGCGCAGCCCCATGCTGCGCCCATGCACGGCCCTGTGCTGCGCTCATGCGCAACCCCATGCTGCGCCCCTGCGCAGCCCCATGCTGCGCTCCTTTGCAGCCACAGGCAGCGCCAAGGCACAGCCCCATGCTGCGCCCCTGCGCAGCCCCGTGCTGCGCCCATGCGCAGCGCCCCTACGCAGCCCCATGCTGCGCCCATGCGCAACTCCATGCAGCGCCCCTGCGCAGCCCGATGCTGCGCTCATGTGCAGCCCCACGCTGCGCCCCTGCGCCGCCCCACGCAGCGCTCATGCGCAGCCCCATGCTGCGCTCATGCACAGCCCCACGCAGCGCTCCTTCGCAGCCCCACGTTGCGCTCCTACGCAGTCCCATGCTGCGTTCCTGCGCAGCCCCATGCTGCGCTCCCGCGCAGCCCCATGCTGCGCTCATGCGCAGCCCCATGCTAAACTCATGCGCAGCCCCATGCTGCGCCCAAGCGCAGCCCCACTCAGCGCCCCTTCGCAGCCCCATGCTCCGCTCATGCACGGCCCCACGCAGCGCCCCTGCGCAGCCCCATGCTGCGCTCATGCGCACCCCCATTCAGCGCCCCTGCGCCGCCCGATGCTGCGCTCATCCGCACCGCCACGCAGCGCCCCTGCGCAGCGCCATGTTGCGCTCATGCGCAGCCCCATGCTGCGCTCATCTCGCAGCCCCATGCTCCTCCACTGCGCAGCCCCAGGCTGCGCTCATGTGCAGCCCCACGCTACGCTCATGCACAGCCCCATGCTGCGCTCATGCGCAGCCCCACGCAGCGCCTCTGCGCAGCCCCATGCTGCGGTCATGCGCAGCCCCACACAGCGCTCATGCGCAACCCCAAGCTGCGCCACTGCGCAGCCCCGCGCAGCGCTCATGCGCCGCCCCACGCGGCGCTCATGCACAGCCCCATACTGCTCTCATGCGCAGCCCTATGCTGCGCTCATGCGCACCCCCATTCAGCGCCCCTGCACGGCCCCATGCGGCGCTCATGCTCAGCCCATGCTGCGCTCCTTCGCAGGCACCGGCAGCGCCCAGGAACAGCCCCTGGCAGCGCCCCTGCGCAGCCCCATGCTGCACTCATGCGCAGCCCGACGCAGCGCCCCTGCGCAGCCCCATGCTGCGCTCATGCACAGCCCCATGCGGCGGCCCTGCGCAGCCCCATGCTGCGGTCATGCGCAGCCCCACACAGCGCTCATGCGCAACCCCAAGTTGCGCCACTGCGCAGCCCCGCGCAGCGCTCATGCGCTGCCCCACGCGGCGCTCATGCACCGCCCCGTACTGCTCTCATGCGCAGCCCTATGCTGCGCTCATGCGCACCCCCATTCAGCGCCCCTGCACGGCCCCATGCTGCGCTCATGCACAGCCCCACGCAGCACTCATGGGCAGCCCCATGCCGCGCTCATGCACAGCCCCACGCAGCGCTCACGCGCACCCCCATGCTGCACCCCTGTGCCACCCCATGCCGCGCTCATGCGCAGCCCCATGCTGCGCCCACGCACAGCCCCATGCGGCTCTGCGCAGCCCCATGCTGCGCCCCTGCACAGCCCTATGCTGCGCCCCTGCCCCATGTTGCGCTCATGTGCAGCCCCATGCGGCGCTCATGCTCAGCCCATGCTGCGCTCCTTCGCAACCACCGGCAGCGCCCAGAAGCAGCCCCTGGCAGCGCCCCTGCGCAGCCCCATGCTGCACTCATGCGCAGCCCGACGCAGCGCCCCTGCGCAGCCCCATGGTGCGCTCATGCGCAGCCCCAGGGAGCGCCTCTGCGCAGCCCCATGCTGCGGTCATGCGCAGCCCCACACAGCGCTCATGCGCAACCCCAAGCTGCGCTCATGCGCAGCCCCGCGCAGCGCTCATGCGCCGCCCCACGCGGCGCTCATGCACAGCCCCATACTGCTCTCATGCGCAGCCCTATGCTGCGCACATGCGCACCCCCATTCAGCGCCCCTGCACGGCCCCATGCTGCGCTCATGCACAGCCCCACGTAGCACTCATGCACAGCCCCATGCCGCGCTCATGCACAGCCCCATGCAGCGCTTATGCGCATCCCCATGCTGCACCCCTGTGCAACCCCATGCCGCGCTCATGCGCGGCCCCATGCTGCGCCCATGCACAGCCCCATGCGGCGGCCCTGCGCAGCCCCATGCTGCGCCCCTGCACAGCCCCATGCTGCGCCCCTGCCCCATGCTGCGCTCATGTGCAGCCCCATGCGGCGCTCATGCTCAGCCCATGCTGCGCTCCTTCGCAACCACCGGCAGCGCCTAGGAACAGCCCCTGGCAGCGCCCCTGTGCAGCCCCATGCTGCACTCATGCGCAGCCCGACGCAGCGCCCCTCCGCAGCCCCATGCTGCGCTCATGCGCAGCCGCACGCAGCGCCCTTGCGCAGCCCCATGCTGCGCTCATGCGCAGCCCCATGCTGCGCCCATGCACGGCCCCGTGCTGCGCTCATGCGCAACCCCATGCTGCGCCCCTGCGCAGCCCCATGCTGCGCTCCTTCGCAAACACCGGCAGCGCCCAGGAACAGCCCCTGGCAGCGCCTCTGCGCAGCCCCATGCTGCACTCATGCGCAGCCCGACGCAGCCCCGTGCTGCGCCCATGCGCAGCGCCCCTACGCAGCCCCATGCTGCGCCCATGCGCAACTCCATGCAGCGCCCCTGCGCAGCCCGATGCTGCGCTCATGTGCAGCCCCATGCTGCGCCCATGCACGGCCCCGTGCTGCGCTCATGCGCAACCCCACACTGCGCCCCGGCGCAGCCCCTTGCTGCGCTCCTTCGCAGCCACAGCCAGCGCCCGGGCACAGCCCCATGCTGCGCCCCTGCGCAGCCCTGTGCTGCGCCCATGCGCAGCGCCACGCAACGCCCCTACGCAGCCCAATGCTGCGCCCATGCGCGGCCCCACGCAGCGGCCCTACGCAGCCCCATGCTGCGCCCCTGCGCAGCCCCATGCTGCGCTCATGCGCAACCCACCGCAGCGCCCCTGCGCAGCCCCATGCCGCGCTCATGTGCAGCCCCATGCAGCGCCCCCGCGCAGCCCCATGCTACGCTCATTCGCAGCCACAGGCAGCGCCCAGGCACAGCCCCATGCTGCGCTCCTGCGCAGCCCCATGCTACGCCCATGCGCCGCCCCAGGCAGCGCCCCTCCGCAGCCGCATGCTGCGCTCATGCAAACCCCCACGCACCGCCCCTGCGCGGCCCCAAGCCGCGCTCATGTGCAGCCCAGTGCTACGCCCATGCGAAGCCCCATGCTGCGCTCATGCGCAGACCCATGCTACACTCATACGCAGCCCCACGCTGCGCTCATGGGCGGCCCGATGCAGCCCTCATGCGCGGCCCCACGCTGCGCTCATGCACAGCCCCCTGCTGCGCCCCTGCGCAGCCCCATGCAGCGCTCACGTGCAGCCCCATGCTGCGCTCATGCGCAGCCCCACGCTGCGCTCATGCGCAGCTCCACTCTGCGCTCATGCGTAGCCCCACGCTACGCTCATGCACAGCCCCACGCTGCGCTCATGCGCAGCCCCCTGCTGCGCCCCTGCGCAGCCCCATGCAGCGCTCACCTGCAGCCCCATGCTGCGCTCATGCGCAGCCCCCTCCTGCGCCCTTGCGCAGCCCCATGCAGCGCTCATGTGCAGCCCCATGCTGCGCTCATGTGCAGCCCCACGCAGAGCTCATGCGCAGCCCCATGCAGCGCTCATGCGCAGCCCCAGGCAGCGCCCCTGGGCAGCCGCATACTGCGCTCATGGGCAGCCCCATGCTGCGCCCCTGCGTAGCCCCACGCTGCGCCCCTGCGCAGCCCCACGCTGCGCTCATGCGCAGCCCCATGCCGCGCCCCTGCTCAGCCCCATGCTGCGCTCATGCGCGGCCCCACACTACGCTCATGCGGAGCCCCACGCTACGCTCATGCGCAGCCCCACGCTGCGCCCCTGCGCAGCCCCACGCTGCGCCCCTGCGCAGCCCCACGCTGCGCTCATGCGCGGCCCCACGCTACTCTCATGCGCAGCCCCACACTGCGCCCCTGCGCAGCCCCATGCTGCGCTCATGCGCAGCCCCATGCTGCGCTCATGCGCGGCCCCACGCTACGCTCATGCGGAGCCCCACGCTGCGCTCATGCGCAGCCCCACGCTGCGCCCCTGCGCAGCCCCACGCTGCGCTCATGCGCGGCCCCACGCTACTCTCATGCGCAGCCCCACACTGCGCCCCTGCGCAGCCCCATGCTGCGCTCGTGCGCAGCCCCATGCCGCGCTCATGCGCAGCCCCACGCGGCGCCCCTGCGCAGCCCCAGGCAGTGCCCCTGCGCACCCCCATGCAGCGCTCATGCGCAGCCCCATGCTGCGCCCATGCGCGGCCCCACGCAGCGGCTCTGCACAGCCCCACGCAGCGCCCCTGCAAAGCCCCATGCTGCGCTCATGCGCAGCCCCATGTAGCGCTCATGCGCCGCCCCATGCTGCGCCCACGTGCGGCCCCACGTAGCCGCTGTGCGCAGCCCCATGCTGCGCACATGCGCGGCCCCACACAGCGCTCATGCGCAGCCGCACGCTACGCTCATGCGCAGCCCCACGCTGCGCCCCTGCGCAGCCCCACGCGGCGCCCCTGCGCCGCCGCACACCGCGCCCCAGCGCAGCCACATACTGCGCCTCTTGCGCACGTGCTGCGCCCATAACAACTCCCGGCAGCGCCCCAGTGCAGCTCCATGCTGCACCCCTAGCGCAGCCGGATGCTGCGCCCCTGCCCAGACCCTTGCGGCGCGCCAGCGCAGTCCCGCACTGCGCCCGTGTGTGGCAGCCCCGCACCGCGCCCCTGCGCGGTGCCACGCAGCGCCCCTTGCGCAGCCCCGCGCTGCCCCCCCCCCCTCCCAAGAAACGCCCCACCACCATACCAACGCGGAGCCCCCCCTCCCCCCAAAACCACAAAAATTTTACGGCCAATGACAGCCCCCGGTGGCGCGGGCTGTGCTGTCACTCACTGCCCGCTTCGGCTCACCCTGGCGGGACCGAGTAAACTGCCTTGTCGACGGTTGGGGGCGGCGATTTTGCGGCAGCCCCCCTTCGGCTTTGCCATCGCCTCGGGCGGGCCAACCAGAAACCAGAAATCAGAAACCTCTCCCACCCTGTCCCAACCCGCTCCCACCCCCTCCCACCCTCTCCCAACCCCTCTCCCACCCTGTCCCAACCCTCTCCCACCCTGTCCCAACCCTCTCCCACCCTGGCCCAACTCTCTTCCACCCTGTCCCAACCCGCTCCAACCCTCTTTCACCCTGTCCCAACCCACTCCCACCCTCTCCCAACCGTCTCCCACCCTGTCCCAACCTGCTCCCACCCTGTTCCAACCCTCTCCCAACCCTCTCCCACCCTGTCCCAACCTGCTCCCACCCTGTCCCAACCCTCTCCCACGCTGTCCCAACCCTCTCCCGGCCTGTCCCAACCCTCTCCCACCCTGTCCCAACCCTCTCCGACGCTGTCCCAACCCGCTCCCACCCTGTCTCACCCTGTCCCAACGCTCTCCCAACCCTCTCCCACCCTATCCGAACCCTGTCCGACCCTCTCCCAACCGTCTCCCACCCTGTCCCAACCCTCTCCCACCTTGTCCCAACCCTCTCCCACCTTGTCCCAACCCTCTCCCACCCTGTCCCAACCCTCTCCCACCCTGTCCCAACCTCTCCCACCCTCTCCCAACCGTCTCCCACCGTGTCTCAACCCTCTCCCACCCTGTCCCAACCCTCTCCCACCCTCTCCCAACCCTCTGCCACCCTCTCCCAACCCTCTCCCACCCTCTCCCAACCCTCTGCCACCATGTCCCAACCTGCTCCCACCCTTTCCCAACCCTCTCCCACCCTCTCTCAACCCTCCGCCACCCTGTCCCAACCCTCTCCCACCCTGTCCCAACCCTCTCCCACTGTGCCCCAACCATCTCCCAACCTGTCCCAACCCGCTCCCACCCTCTCTCAACCTGTTCCAACCCTCTCCCACCTTCTCCCAACCGTCTCCCACCATGTCCCAACCCTCTCCCACCCTCTTCCAACCCTCTCCCACCCTGTCCCAACCCTCTCCCACCCTCTCTCACCCTGTCCCAACCTGCTCCCACCCTGTTCCAACCCTCTCCCAACCCTCTCCCACCCTGTCCCAACCTGCTCCCACCCTGTCCCAACCCTCTCCCACGCTGTCCCAACCCTCTCCCGGCCTGTCCCAACCCTCTCCCACCCTGTCCCAACCCTCTCCGACGCTGTCCCAACCCGCTCCCACCCTGTCTCACCCTGTCCCAACGCTCTCCCAACCCTCTCCCACCCTATCCGAACCCTGTCCGACCCTCTCCCAACCGTCTCCCACCCTGTCCCAACCCTCTCCCACCCTCTCCCAACCCTCTGCCACCCTCTCCCAACCCTCTCCCACCCTCTCCCAACCCTCTGCCACCATGTCCCAACCTGCTCCCACCCTTTCCCAACCCTCTCCCACCCTCTCTCAACCCTCCGCCACCCTGTCCCAACCCTCTCCCACCCTGTCCCAACCCTCTCCCACTGTGCCCCAACCATCTCCCAACCTGTCCCAACCCGCTCCCACCCTCTCTCAACCTGTTCCAACCCTCTCCCACCTTCTCCCAACCGTCTCCCACCATGTCCCAACCCTCTCCCACCCTCTTCCAACCCTCTCCCACCCTGTCCCAACCCTCTCCCACCCTCTCTCACCCTGTCCCAACCCTCTCCCACCTGTCCCAACCCTCACCCACCCTCTCCCACCCTATCCCATCCCTCTCCCACCTTGTCCCAACCCTCTCCCACCCTGTCCCAGCGCGATGAGGCCGCCTGGGTTTTGCCATGGGAGACTGCTCACCTCCCAGAAGACAGAAATCCGCGAACCCCCCCCCCCCAGACAGCAAGAACCTCCGGGGGCGAGAGTTGGGACCCTCCCCCATGCGCCCTGGGCCATGAACCGACATGTGCCCCCAGTTAAAACAGCCTCCGCGGGCCTGTGGCCGCACACTACAGAGCCTACCCCTGGGGGCAGCGTCCAGAGAGAAAACCAGACGCTCCCCCCTCCGGTGATGCAGGGCCAATAGCCTGTGGTGAGGCCCTGCTCACGCGCGCGGCCCTGTCCCCAATAACCTCCTGGTGAGGGGCCCGGCCTCAGGGGGGCACCAAAAGCCTGTGGTGACCCCCCCCCCCTGCTCGCGCGCGCGGCCCTGTCCCCAATAACCTCCTGGTGAGGGGCCCGGCCTCAGGGGGGCGCCAAAAGCCTGTGGTGAGGCCCCCCCCCCCCCTGCTCACGCGCGCGGCCCAGTCCCCAAGAACCTCCTGGTGAGGGGCCCGGCCACGGGAGGGCGCCAAAAGCCTGTGGTGAGGCCCCCCCCCCCCCTGCTGCGCAAACGACCCCTGCACCCCTGCCCCCTCCCAGGCCGCCGCCGCACGACTGCGCCCCTCTGCAGGGTCACTGCCCAAGCGGAGAGGGACGCAGCCCCGCGCGCAACAACGCACCGCGAACCGCGCGCCGCGCCGTCACACGGCCAGAAGATCGAGACCGACAGCGCGCGACCGCGGCTCAGCGCGCACAACCAACCGGCGACGACACGCGCGCACCACTGACACCGCCGAGCACGCTCCGCCCCGCCCGCCACGCACAGACACCCACAGCAGCCACAGTCACGTGTCAAACGCCAGAGCCATCCTACCAGCTCTTTCCCCTTCAGACCTCATGGCTCACCCATTCACCCAGCTGTCCCAGGACGAGCAGCGGGAGCAGCTCAGCTGTGCTGATGCTTGGCCCCTGCTCTCCCTATCGTACAACCCAGCCGCAAAGCGCCTCCTGATTGCCGCTCGCCACCACGCTGGCCGCACCGACGTCTTTGACATTGACTTGAACGTGTCCGCCCTCTCCGACTCAGTGATGTTATGGTGGTGGAGCATCACGCGGCAACTCCTCCCGACCGAGCAGAGCCTTCTCGAGGAGCACCTGCCGGGATCGTGGCTCTCCTATCGGTCGGCCCTCGAGCTCCTCGTCGACTGGGCCGCAGGTGTTACTGAAGCACATCGCCATGAACTAGCCCGAGAGACCGCCCAGCACTGCACCCCATTCGGCGACGGCCCGGTCAGAGCCATCGACTTCAGGACGCTGCTCGAGACGGTGTCCCACATCCGCCCCATCAAGCCAGTCATCCTCCGGGTACCCCTGCTCCACTGGCTCTCCCAGTGGGCAGCGCGACACACGGCCAGCCCCTTACGCTGCCCCCAGATCCAAGCCATCAACGACGGGGCACACGGCCCCGGGGGAGCACCAGTCCTTCGGCCTTCCCCTTGCCCCGTCAGCGCCCAAACCTGGTATCAGGAGTTGCGCTCCCGCGAGCGCGACGGCTCCATCACCTTCCCCACCGTCCTCACCGTGCTCGCGGTCGCCGAGGCCAAAGCCAAGTCCGCTACCATCCCCGCCGCCGCCCCCCAGCCCCCACAGGCCCCCCCACAAGCCCCGGCACTGGCCGCACCCGGCAGCACCCTCCCCACGTGGGAGCAGTTCCTGGAGCAAGCCCCGCACACCAACACCCAGGACATCCTCTCTCTCTCGGATGGCTTGGCGTCCGTTCCCGACGCCTCGGCCTCCCACGTCGCCGGCGCCGTCCTGATCATCATCAAAGATCTACACCTCCCCCCCAAAGCCTCCCAGCTCCTCAACCTAGCGACCATGGCGGCGCTCCTGGTCTCCGCCGTCAAGAATGCCTGGCTACTATGTCCTGAGGCCAACAAGCACCGGCTACGCCCCGAACTGGAGAGGCTGTGCTCCACAGTCTCCGCAAAATTCGGCTCCTCCCTGAACGTGACCGCCAAGAACACAGCCCTACAAGCCATCCAACCGCACATCTCAGCGAATGCGACGCGCCCAGCGACCAACTGGTCTTCCGTGGCCCTGCAGCTGGCCTCCACCCCGTCCTTTCCACTCACGGCCTACACAGCCCTCCACAACGTCGTAGACGCAGCCTCTTTCCGCCAGGGAATAAACCAACTGTGCCAACCGACGTGCCTCTGCACGGCCGCCGACTACCAGCAGCTGCAGGAGAGGGAACTATTGCCCCTGGCCCACGAAGCAGCGAGCTATGACTGGTTCCTTGCAGGTATGTTTGCCCCCCCCGTCGGCCCCTTCGCGGCCCTCCCTACCCCCGTAGCCCCAATAACAGCGTCTGGCGCCCCCTCCCTCCCCGCCGTGGCCCCAGCCCTCCAGCTCCCGTCCGCGGCCCTCCTCCCCCCAACCCAACCACCACCACCCCCCACCTCAGCTCCCAGCACCGTCCGTGTAACCGGCCTCCAGAGCGGAAACCAAGAGGCCATGACCGCCGCACTCACGCTCACCCTGGGGACCCCGGTCTACGTCACAGCCGCCGACGGTCGCCGCGGGTGGGGAATAGCGGTGGTACCACCCTCCGTACACGCCTCCCTGTTTGCCGCTCACCACAAGCGCCTCCTCCAGCACCCTGACGGTTGGGAACTCACCCTAACCTGCAGGAACGAAACTACAGGTGAGCCCTGGAGGGTCGGTAGCAGCTCCCTGACCGACCCCCCCTCTCAGCGTCCTGACGCAGCCCGCCCCCACAAGCGAGTCCGCATGGAGCCCCCCCCCTCCCCTAGCCGACGCTCCCCCGGTCTCCAGGAGCAGGCCCGCCACGGTTACGCGGGCCCACGCTCCGGTCGCGCCGTCCGAGGGTCCCTCTGGACAGGCCACCAAGAGCGACGCTGACTGATGCTCCCGGACTACCTCCCCTCAGCCGCTTGTCCGGACAGCGCTTCCCTTGCGGTGGCCCAGGCCCTGGCAGACGACTTCTCCCCCAGCAAGGCGGCCGGCGTTTCAGAGCGACTCCGAGCCCTGCCCGGGTCCCCATGCCAGCCCCATTCTGGTACTCCCCAACCCCCAGCCCAGCACCCCCCATCCGCCCCCTGGGACCCCCTACCCCCCCACCGACCACTCACCGGTGGTGTGCCTGCACTGCGGCGCCATGCTCCCCCGGGCGAGCCTCCCCACCTGCCCAGCGTGCCTTCACACAGGCTTCCTCCTGCTGCAGCGCATCCCCTCCCTCCCTCTGCCGCCCGGCCTACTCGACCTCCTCCCCTCCATCCCCCACTACGCTCCGCACGTCCCCCCTGCAGCCATCCACGCGTCCCTCCCCCTGATCGCTGACTGGCTACAACAGTTCCCGACCCCCGTCCACCCGACAGCATTCCGGACCACACCTCCGCTCCCGGTCGGCTCTTCCTGGACTAACTTTTGGTCCCTCGACTACGCTACGGACTGGACCACCGCCTCCTCAGCCCCCCCCCCCCCCTCTTCTACTGGCGTCATCCCAGTGCGGGCGGCCCTTGGGCGCTAGGCCCGGACCTGCCTGAGGTCCCCACCGTCTGCTCCACACCCTGCGCCACTTGCGGCCGCCCAACACCCCACGAAGCCACCGTCGACCACCCCTCCAGCCCCGCCCACATCTTCCCCGGCCTCTTCTGCGTGCACCCCCGGAGGCACGCACCCCTCTGCACCCGTGCCCTGGCCCCCCGCTGCACCCTATCGTTTCTGGGCCAGAGCCTGGACGGCGCTGTTCCTATACATGTCCTCCCCTGGTCCTCCCTCTGCGCCCCGCTACTGCCGCAGCTCCTGCTCCCCCCCCCACCGTACCTGCGAGCGCTTCCCCCGCCAGCCCCACCAGCTGCCGAGCTTGTTCAGCCCACCGCCCTCACGTTCATGACCCACAATTGGGGCGGCATCGTCCTCCAGACTGCTCTGGCGCGCCTCTGGGTCGAGGCGCTTGACCCCGACATCCTGTGCTGGCACGAGCTCTGGGACAAGGAGTCAGCGCGGAAAGCAGTGCCCCCCGCGTACGAAACCCTATGGAGCACGGCCGACGGAGCAGGAACAGGCTTCCTGATCGCCTGGAAAAAAACGCTGCGCCGGCGCCCGGAAGAAGCCACGCTGGTATTTGATGGCGACCACTGGATCGCCGCCCTTCTCCCGTTGTGGCACGTCGGCCGCCTTCTGGTCCTCGATGTGCACCTCCACCCAAAAATCTCCTACCAAGAGTGGCTACAGCAGGTTCGCCGCATGGAGCAACTCCGTCGGGACCTGCAGCCCTCCTACACCTACCTCGCAGGAGACCTCAATGCCACAGACGCCCCAGGTACCCCCCTCACCGCCTCCCTCTCCCAGTCCGGCCCGCTCAGGGACTACCTCCGAGTCCTACCCCCAGGCACCACCACCAACCACACCCTCGTCAAAGGCACTCCCCGCGCCACCGCCATAGACCACGTCTTCATCCATGGCCCAGTAGCAGAAGCCCGTCACCAGCTGCTGTCGTCCCGCAGCTCCCACGCCGTCATAATCGTCACCGTCACCCTCCTCACCAGATCAGCGGACGCCTGGGCCTGGCGCAAGTTCCGGTGGCGTCGGGCCAACCCGTGGGACATGGACGCCATGGGGGCTGCCCTGGACCTCGTCTGGGGCTGGCTTGCCTTCACTCCAGCCCTCCCCGACGACTACGTCGCCTCTCACCACGAGTTGGCATCCCAGCTCATCCCCCGTCCCCCGGTTACGCGCCAACTCATGCACCGCCTCGCCCAGCGACATTTCCCTCTCAGCCCAGGCCAGTTGGACCAACAACTCGCCGATCTCCGGGAAGCGGCCGAAGCTCGAGGCTTCCAGAACCGCCTGGACGTGCTGCGCTCAGCCTCCATCACGCCAGCCACGCGGGCCGCTTTGCACCTCCCCTCCCCCCCCCTGGAGCCGTTCATCGGCATCCTCCCCCGTCCCGAGGCCGTCCTTCCCACGAGAGACGCCCGCCTCGCCAAGATCCGTCGGCAGTCCTCGGCGCAAACTTGCAACCGGCACCTGCAGCTGGACCACGAGTACTTTGCCACCCACTGTGACCTATCTCAGTGGACTCCCCTTCGCCTCCCATCCCAGGAGCTTCCCACGGCACTCCTGATGGCCCTCCTGCGGGCAGGCCTTCACCCTGATCACCCAGACTCACCTCAGATCTACCTCCGCGGCCTCAACTCCACCCCACTGCTGACGCCAGAGTCCCTGGCCCACAGGGGACTCGGGAAGCGAACCCTGGCAGTCTCCTCAGACAACATCACGCGCTCCCTGCTTTTCCGAGCAGGTGGCGGCGTCCAGCTGGGCCTGCACCACTCCCTACTCCAAGCAGAAGCGGGCACCCCCACGGTTCTCAATGAGACCGTACGGTACGGCATCTACAAGGGCCGCCCCAGCAAACCCCTTCCTCGCCACCTCGCGCGCTCTTTCCGCCCTGTGGACGTGGAGTCCGCGGCGTCCGGCACACTGTCCGGCATTGCCGCCGACCGTCTCGCCGCCAATATGGAGGTGTCAGGTTCGTACACACCCGTCGTGTTCTCGTATCGCACGGGTCTGAGCTCCGCCTTCATGGTCCTTGTAGGTCGGACGGCGACCTACAGCAGTCTCCTGGAGCACGGCTCGTGCGCAATCTGCGACTGGCACGAGTCCGACGCCTACCTGCGGGTCGTTCGCGAGTTCACACATCACCTCCTCCACTGCCTGCCTCATGTGTGGGACTACTCGCGCTGGGCCCACGACTTTTACAGCCGCCTGATCATCCGCGTGATCACGCGGGAGGGTTTCGCCCCCCCTTTCTCGACGGGGGAAGGCGGGAACCAGGGCGACGCCTTCGCAGCCTTGCATTACCAGACCCCGAGCCACGTCCTCACCCTCTCCCTCCCGGTCGACTGGTCAGTCTCGCTCCCCCTCCGCCTCCCGGGACACCACGTCGACGTCCCAGCGACCACTCTGGTGTACAGCGACGACAGACGCTTTCCGGCCCCCACGCTCCAGGAGGTGGTGGCCATGGCCGACGCCAGCCGCGACGCCTCCCGCAGGGCTGGCAGGATCGTGCACCCCGACAAGCTCGAGTACTTCCTCGCCCGTCTGGGGCACAGCGGCATCACCCTGGAGCGCAGCCCCGTCCCCGACTCCGAGATGTACACCAGCACCTCGCCACCAGAGCTTGTAGGTATCCCTCTTCTCCCCGAACTACCTCTTCATCGGGCAGCCAACAAGGCCCTCTCGGCGCTTCGTGGAGTACACAAGTCCACCGCCCGCGGCCCCACGTCCCCGGTCCTGCGCCTCCGTTCCTTGCACTCTTTCGGGCTGTCGGTCCTTGACTACGTAGCCAGCGGGGTCCTGTTCCCCCCAGACTCCCTGCGCCCACACCAGCGGGTCGTGGACGACGTTCACTCCGCTGCATTTCGCCTTCCCCTGTGGGTCCACCGCTCCCTCCTACGCCTTCCCCTGGCCGCAGGGGGCTTCGGCTCCCCCGACGTGACGCTTCGCGCCCACCTGCACCTGCTCACCACCGACCTGCGAGCGTCCTGGAGCACCAACCTCCTTGCGATAGCGGCGTACCACCTTCACCTCTCGCTTCCCCCTCGAGCTGGCTGGCTCCCCGAGGGACCACACCTACGCCAGCTTCTCCTACCCCAGGGGGTCGCGCTACACCCCTGCCCCTCGCCCGCACTACAAGACGTTCTCTTCCACACCTCGGGCGACGTCACTCTCCTCCGCACCATGCGCCACGTCATAGCAACCACCGACGGCAGCCAATCAGGCCACCAGCTTGGAGCCGGGGTTGTCCTATGGCATCCTTCCACCGGCATATTCTACCGTCAATGGTTCGGGGTCCTGTCCAGCTCCGGCCACTCCACTGACGCGGAGTGGTTGGCCAAGATCGCGCTCTACTACCTCCTGGGGGGGTGGAAGGGCGTCGCGCTCCTCGCAACCGACTCCACGGCGGCCCTGTCCGCCAACCTCACACAGTCCCCACGCAACGGCACCCTGCTCCTCCTCCCCTTTCGTGCCGCCCTCGTGCAGTTGCAGGCTCGGGTCCAGGAGGTATGGCTACCGGCCCAGCACGACTCCGGCTCGCACACCCTCCTCGCCTCGCTCAACGCCGAGGCACATCGCCTGGCTGACGAAGGCGCCAAAGGGGCGCGCGCCTTCACTGTGCCCTGGCTTCCCCTCTTCCCCGGGCGGGTCCTCGCAACCCATCACGGCCGCCTTATCCTCGACCCTCGAAAATTGGCAGCGGCGGTCGCCCACCAGCACAACACAGCCAACTACATCAAGCATTTCCCGCCACCCGACCCCACGTGGTCCTCCACTCTTCTCATCGACGCCATCGACGACGCCGCCCTCGAACCCCGTGCAGTACACACTACCATGCTGCACCGCCTGCTCGCAGCCCAGCTCCACCCCCCAGGGTATGGTGGGGTGTTGTGCCCCTACTGCCACCTAGCGTCTCCCGACATCACCGTCCACCTACTACGCCGCTGCCCCCCGTTCTTCCTTCAGTACCTCTCCTTGTCTTGGCGCCTCCTTCGCCACCCACAGGTCTTCCCCCTCATTTCCGCTTCAGCAGGGTCCTCCACCCTCCACCAGGGGGCCATCCTGGACACCCCGACCCTCCGGGTTGGGCTGACTTGGGGCGTCCTACCCCCCCCCCCCCCCCGCCCCGACCCCTCCCTACCCCCGCGCCAACTGCTCCTCAACCTGGACGGCTCCTGGAAGGTGGTCAGCGATGATCCTCGAAGCCCCCCCCTCGTACACGCCCAGCGCACAGCGTTAGCGGCCGACCACCACGCCGCCCTCGCCCAGCACCCCCCCTCCCTGCGCCAAGCACTCGAGACAATCCCCGCCCTATGGACCCCAGCCCCTTCCCCGCTTCCCGCGCCCGTCCTCGCCCCCCGTGACGCCGCCAGCCTGAGGCTGCGCGACAGTGTCGTGCTCGGGTGGCTCCTTCGACGCTGCCGCTCCTGGCAGCTGAGCACCAACGCTATCCCCTGCATCCCCCTTCCGCCGGCAGCTCCCCCACAGTCCACGATGGCCTGGGTCGTCAGCCCTCTCCCACCCTCTCCCAACCCTCTCCCACCCTGTCTCAACCTGCTCCCACCCTGTTCCGACCCTCTCCCACCCTCTCCCAACCCTCTCCCACCCGGTCCCGACCCTCTCCCACCCTCTCCCAACCCTCTCTCACCCTGTCCCAACCGTTTCCCACCCCGTCCCAACCCTCTCCCACCCTCTCCCACCCTCTCCCACCCTCTCCCACCCTGTCCCAACCCTCTCTCACCCTGTCCCAACCGTTTCCCACCCTGTCCCAACCGTCTCCCACCCTCTCCCAACTGTCTCCCACCCTCTCCTAACCGTCTCCCACCCTGTCCCAACCTGCTCCCACCTGTCCCAACCCTCTCCCACCCTCTCCCACCCTGTCCCAACCCTCTCCCACCCTGTCCCGAACCTCTCACAACCCTCTCCCACCCTCTCCCAACCGTATCCCACCCTTTCCCAACCGTCTCCCACCCTCTCCCAACCGTCTCCCACCCTGTCCCAACCGTCTCCCACCCTGTCCCAACCCTCTCCCACCCTGTCCCAACCCTCTCCCACCCTCTCTCACCCTGTCCCAACCCTCTCCCACCTGTCCCAACCCTCTCCCATCCTCTCCCAACACTCTCCCACCCTGTCCCAACCCTCTCCCACCCTCTCCCAACCCTCTCCCACCTTGTCCCAACCCTCTCCCATCCTCTCCCAACCCTCTCCCACCCTGTCCCAACCCTCTCCCACCCTCTCCCACCCTGTCCCAACCCTCTCCCACCTCTCCCGACCTGTCCCAACCCTCTCCCACCCTCTCCCAACCCTCTCACACTCTGTCCCAACCCTCTCCCACCCTCTCCCAACCGTCTCCCACCCTGTCCCAACCGTCTCCCACCCTGTCACAACCCTCTCCCACCCTGTCCCAACCCTCTCCCACCCTCTCTCACCCTGTCCCAACCCTCTCCCACCTGTCCCAACCCTCTCCCATCCTCTCCCAACACTCTCCCACCCTGTCCCAACCCTCTCCCACCCTCTCACAACCCTCTCCCACCCTCTCCCAACCGTCTCCCACCCTTTCCCAACCGTCTCCCACCCTCTCCCAACCGTCTCCCACCCTGTCCCAACCGTCTCCCACCCTGTCCCAACCCTCTCCCACCCTGTCCCAACCCTCTCCCACCCTCTCTCACCCTGTCCCAACCCTCTCCCACCTGTCCCAACCCTCTCCCATCCTCTCCCAACACTCTCCCACCCTGTCCCAACCCTCTCCCACCCTCTCCCAACCCTCTCCCACCTTGTCCCAACCCTCTCCCATCCTCTCCCAACCCTCTCCCACCCTGTCCCAACCCTCTCCCACCCTCTCCCACCCTGTCCCAACCCTCTCCCACCTCTCCCGACCTGTCCCAACCCTCTCCCACCCTCTCCCAACCCTCTCACACTCTGTCCCAACCCTCTCCCACCCTGTCCCAACCCTCTCCCACCCTGTCCCAACCCTCTCCCACCCTGTCCCAACCCGCTCCCACTCTCTTCCACCCTGTCCCACCTTGTCCCAACCTCTCGCACCCTCTCCCAACCGTCTCCCACCCCGTCTCAACCCTCTCTGACCCTCTCCCAACCCCTCTACCACCCTGTCCCAAACCTCTCCCACCCGGTCCCAGCCCTCTCCCACCCTCTCCCAACCCTCTCTCACCCTGTCCCAACCCTCTCCCACCCTCTCCCAACCCTCTCTCACCCTGTGCAAACCCTCTCCCACCCTGTCCGAACCCTCTCCCAACCTGCTCCCACCCTGTCCCAACCCTGTCCCACCCTGTCCCAACCCTCTCCCACCCTGTGCCAACCCTCTCCCACCCTGTCCCAACCCTCTCCGTACCCTCTTCCACCCTGTCCCAACCCTCTCCCGCCCTGTCCCAACCATCTCCCACCCTGTCCCAACCCTCTCCCACCCTGTCCCAACCCGCTTCCACCCCCCCCCCAATCCTGTCCTAACCCTCTCCCACCCTCTCCCAACCCTCTCCCACCCTGTCCCAACCCTCTCCCACCCTGTCCCAACCCGCTCCCCCCCCCCCCCCCCAGCCTGTCCCAACCCTCTCCCACCCTCTCCCACCCTGTCCCACCTTGTCCTAACCTCTCCCACCCTCTCCCAACCGTCTCCCACGTGTCCTGCCCTCTCCCACCCTCTCCCAACCCTCCTACCACCGTGTCCCAAACCTCTCCCACCCTGTCCCAACCCTCTCCCACCCTCTCCCAACCGTCTCCCACCCTGTCCCAACCCTCTCCCACCATGTTCCAACCACTGCCACCCTCTCCCAACCCTCTCTCACCCTGTCCCAACCCTCTCCCACCCTCTCCCAACCCTCTTCCACCCTCTCCCAACCTGCTGCCACCCTGTCCCAACCCTCTCCCACCCTGTCCCAACCCTCTCCCACCCTGTCCCAACCCTCTCCCACCCTCTCCCAACCCTCTCCAACCCTGTCCCAACCCTCTCTCACCCTATGCCAACCCTCTCCCACCCTGTCCCAACCCACTCCCACCCTGTCCCAACCCGCTCCCCCCCCCCCCCCACGCTGTCCCAACCCTCTCCCACCCTCTCCCAACCGTCTCCCACCCCGTCTCAACCCTCTCCGACCCTCTCCCAACCCCTCTACCACCCTGTCCCAAACCTCTCCCACCCTTTCCCAGCCCTCTCCCACCTTGTTCCAACCCGCTCCCACCCACTCTCACCCTGTCCCAACCCTCTCCCACCCTGTCCCAACCCGCTCCCACTCTCTTCCACCCTGTCCCACCTTGTCCCAACCTCTCGCACCCTCTCCCAACCGTCTCCCACCCCGTCTCAACCCTCTCCGACCCTCTCCCAACCCCTCTACCACCCTGTCCCAAACCTCTCCCACCCTGTCCCAGCCCTCTCCCAGCCTCTCCCAACCCTCTCTCACCCTGTCCCAACCCTCTCCCACCCTCTCCCAACCCTCTCTCACCCTCTCCAAACCCTCTCCCACCTTGTCCGAACCCTCTCCCAACCTGCTCCCACCCTGTCCCAACCCTGTCCCACCCTGTCCCAACCCTCTCCCACCTTGTGCCAACCCTCTCCCACCCTGTCCCAACCCTCTCCGTACCCTCTTCCACCCTGTCCCAACCCTCTCCCGCCCTGTCCCAACCATCTCCCACCCTGTCCCAACCCTCTCCCACCCTGTCCCAAACCGCATCCAACCCCCCCCCCAACCCTATCCCAACCGTCTCCCACCCTGTCCCAACCCTCTCCCACCCTGTCCCAACCCGCTCCCCCCCCACCCCAGCCTGTCCCAACCCTCTCCCACCCTCTCCCACCCTGTCCCACCTTGTCCCAACCTCTCCCACCCTCTCCCAACCGTCTCCCACGTGTCCTGCCCTCTCCCACCCTCTCCCAACCCTCCTACCACCGTGTCCCAAACCTCTCCCACCCTGTCCCAACCCTCTCCCACCCTCTCCCAACCGTCTCCCACCCTGTTCCAACCCTCTCCCACGCTGTCCCAACCACTGCCACCCTCTCCCAACCCTCTCTCACCCTGTCCCAACCCTCTCCCGCCCTCTCCCAACCCACTTCCACCCTCTCCCAACCTGCTGCCACCCTGTCCCAACCCTCTCCCACCCTGTCCCAACCCTCTCCCACCCTGTCCCAACCCGCTCCCACCCTGTCCCAACCCACTCCCACCCTGTCCCACCCCGCTCCCACCCCCCCCCCCCCACCCTGTCCCAACCCTCTCCCACCCTATGCCAACCCTCTCCCACCCTGTCCCAACCCACTCCCACCCTGTCCCACCCCGCTCCCACCCCCCCCCCCCACGCTGTCCCAACCCTCTCCCACCCACTCCCAACCGTCTCGCAACCTGTCCCAACCCTCTCCCACCCTCTCCCAACCCTCTTCCACCCTCTCCCAACCTGCTGCCACCCTGTCCCAACCCTCTCCCACCCTGTCCCAACCCTCTCCCACCCTGTCCCAACCCTCTCCCACGATCTCCCAACCCTCTCCAACCCTGTCCCAACCCTCTCCCACCCTATGCCAACCCTCTCCCACCCTGTCCCAACCCACTCCCACCCTGTCCCAACCCGCTCCCACCCCCCCCCCCCACGCTGTCCCAACCCTTTCCCACCCTCTCCCAACCGTCTCCCACCCTGTCCCAACCCTGTCCCACCCTCTCTCAACCCTCTCCCACCCTGTCCCAACCCTCTCCCACCCTGTCCCAACCGTCTCCCACCCTGTCCCAACCCTCTCCCACCCTCTCCCACCCTGTGCAAACCCTCTCCCACCCTGTCCCAACCCTCTCCCACCCTCTCCCAACCGCCTCCCACCCTGTCCCAACCCTCTCCCACCCTGTCCCAACCACTCCCACCCTGTCCCAACCCTCTGCCACCCTGTCCCAACCCTCTCCCACCCTGTCCCGACCCTCTCCCACCCTGTCCCAACCACTCCCACCCTATCCCAACCCTCTCCCACCCTCTCCCAACCCTCTTCCACCCTCTCCCAACCTGCTCCCACCCTGTGGCAACCCTCTCCCACCCTGTCCCAACCGTCTCCCACCCTGTCCCAACCCTCTCCCACCATGTCCCAACCCTCTACAACCCTCTCCCAACCCTCTCCCTGCGCTGTACCAACCCTCTCCCAACCTGACCCAACCCTCTCCCACCCTGTCCCAACCCTCTCCCACCCTGTCCCAACCCGCTCCCACCCTCGCCCACCCTGTCCCAACCCTCTCCGACCCTTTCCCAACCGTCTCCCACCCTGTCCCAACCTGCTCCCACCCTGTCCCAACCCTCTCCCACCCTCTCTCAACCCTCTCCCACCTTGTCCCAACCCTCTCCGACCCTCTCCCAACCCTCTCCCACCCTGTCCCAACCCTCCCCCACCCTCTCCCACCCTGTCCCAATCCTCTCCCACCCTGTCCCAACCCGCTCCCACCCTCCCACCTGTCCCAACCCTCTCCCACCCTCTCCCACCCTGTCCCAACCCTCTCCCACCCTGTCGCAACCCTCTCCCACCCTGTCCCAACCCTCTCCCAGCCTCTCCCAACCCCTCTCCCACCCTGTCCCGACCCGCTCCCACCCTCTCCCACCCTGTCCCAACCCTCTCCCACCCTGTCGCAACCCTCTCCCACCCTGTCCCAACCCTCTCCCACCCTCTCCCAACCGTCTCCCACCCTCTCCCAACCCTCTCCCACCCTGTCCCAACCCTCTCCCACCCTGTCCCAACCCTCTCCCACCCTGTCCCAACCCGCTCCCACCCTCTCCCACCTATCCCAACCCTCTCCCACCCTGTCGCAACCCTCTCCCACCCTGTCCCAACCCTCTCCCACCCTCTCCCAACCCTCTCCCACCCCGTCCCAACCCGCTCCCACCCTCTCCCACCTGTCCCAACCCTCTCCCACCCTCTCCCACCCTGTCCCAACCCTCTCCCACCCTGTCGCAACCCTCTCCCACCCTGTCCCAACCCTCTCCCACCCTCTCCCAACCCCTCTCCCACCCTGTCCCAACCCTCTCCCACCCTGTCCCAACCCTCTCCCACCGTCTCCCACCCTGTCCCAACCCTCTCCCACCCTGTCCCAACCCTCTCCCACCCTGTCCCAACCCGCTCCCACCCTGTCCCAACCCTCGCCCACCTTGTCCCAACCCTCTCCCACCCTGTCCCAACCCTCTCCCACCTGTCCCAACCCTCTCCCACCCTCTCCCACCCTGTCCCAACCCTCTCCCACCCTGTCCCAACCCGCTCCAACCCTGTCCCAACCCTCTCCCACCGTCTCCCAACCGTCTCCCACCCTGTCCCAACCCTCTCCCACCCTGTCCCAACCCTCGCCCACCCTGTCCCAACCCTCTCCCACCCTGTCCCAACCCTCTCCCACCTATCCCAACCCTCTCCCACCCTGTCCCAACCCTCTCCCACCCTGTCCCAACCCTGTCCCACCATGTCCCAACCCTCTCCCACCCTGTCCCAACCCTCGCCCACCCTCTCCCACCGTGTCACAACCCTCTCCCACCCAGTCCCAACCCTCTCCCTCCCTCTCCCAACTGTCTCCCACCCCCTCCCACCCTGTCCCAACCTTCTCCCACCCTCTCCCAACCCTCTCCCAAGGTCTGCAGTGCATGACAACTTTGAGGTGGCTGGCCCATCACTATCACTCTTTGACACCAATGCGAGCGGTGGGACCACAGTTGGAACGAAAAAAACAGCACGGCCTGAAATTCTGCCGACCTTCTTTCCCCTCGACATGACAGAGCCTCCCAGGCTCCTCCCCTTACACTAATCAAGAATGGGGGGCCATAAAGGCTAGACTAAGCGTGCCCAGGGTGGGGGTGTGTGTGGCCGGGATCCGCTGGCGGCCAGCAACAGGCACCAACATGCGACTGGGACAACGCCCCTCCTTTTGAGTATGACACAGGGCAGCCCCTAACAGCAACAGACACGAACAACAACTGTTGGGGTCCGTCAGTGCCAGCCCAGTGATCGGACGGCAAACCAACAATTGTTGGAGCGTAGCGGTCGGAGGGCGGTTGTCTTAATGGGGATTACCTACGGAATCCCTAATTTCTAATGTAGGGACTGCCGTGGCGTCACTGCCTGGGGATGTAGGATCAGCCCCTATTATTGGAGGTGCATGGGGATGTAGGATCGGCCCCTATTATCGGAGGTGGAGGGTTGCGGTTACTGGCCATAACTGGCCAACCCTCTCCATCTCCATTCAATCGCCGCCGCCCAGCAAGCGCTGGGTGCCCAGCGGCGCGTGACCCCTCATGGAATCAGGCTGCGTTTTAGGATCCGAGCGCATTGTCCCACACGCATAATCTGGTACGGGTGGTATAGGGCACGCATGGAGTAGCTGTTCGCTTGCTTGTGGCATTGGGGCTTGGTTAGGAACATCTGGCGTGGCGGCCCCAATGAGTTGCACCCGTCAGTCCATATTTTGTTGCATTTTACGCAATTTTGCATTCGCGGGCAGGTGCGTCACCCCCCCTATGGACCATGGGAGCATGTCCCGCCTCAAACTGACAAAAGCAACCCGGCCACCACACAAGATGAGGCAGAGGATGAGGCAGAAGTGGGTGTGTTGTGTTACACCATCACAGTTTGTGGTGAGTGTGAAGAGCACTATTGTGCTGAATGTATTGACACCCACACTTATGGGACCAATGTTGTTTGTTAAGTACAATACAAAATGACATTTGGAGTTGTTGAATTCACAGCTATTGCCTTGTTATGCAACGTGCTTTGTAGGGAAGGTGTGCAGTCCAACGTGGTCTACTTGGGGGGCTTCTCCATGAGATGGTAAATCTAGGGCTGAGGTCGGGATAATTAATAGAAAAGTAGCGCGCCGGGCGCGCACCGGGCAAACGTTCCCCCTGAAGGTCACCATCCTCTTCCGACTCCAGATTCTTCAGATCCGAGGACTCCTTATCAATGCAGTGGCTCACGTCATCAAAGCCTCGTGGCGCCTGCCCCCGCGTAGTCTGTCATGCGTACCCCTCGCCGTAAGCCTGGGCCCCAATGCGTCGCACACTTTTTGCCCGTGTAATCTGCGGGAGCTGCACCTCCGCCCCGGGTCGCCCCCTCAGACGGGGTGGGGGATGAACGCCCCACTTTCGTACACTGCGCTCCTCCGCGGGAACAGGCGGTTGCCTCGGAGGAGGGCACGGCAACCCGCAGCCAAACGCAGAGATTCTGTGGGCCGTTGGTGAAGACCTGTGAGAGCACGCTCCACCACAGAGGGGAGCGCCGGAGGGACGGACCGGGACAGTCCAAGAGCACAAAGGGGGACTGTCCAGGGCCGTGTACGTCAGTGAGTGGATGCCATGCGCCAGGGCGGTCCCTGAGGCTAGTGTCCGTTTTGGCCATTAAGATGGCACTGGCTTCATTACCGCGGGAAGATGCGCGCAGATCAGGCCGTTGCTTAGTGGAGGGGGGGGGTCAGGGCGGGTTCCTAGTGAGGAGCCTTGTGGATGCCGCTGGGTCCTGCTCAGTTACCCATCGGGCCGGGCTCCTTCCTACTAAGCTGACCGGCATGTGGGGCTGGATCCTACTGAGATCCCCTCACCAGGGCGGGGGGTCACCCCTAAAGTGCCTTTCTTTCTTCCAATGAATGGCACAATGAGATGAATCACAATGTCATGAATCCGGCCTTTATAAGCACCATCATGGCCCCCAACTTCGAAATCAAAGAAATCACCTTGGGTACGAGAAGGTCCATACCCATCCCAAATCAAAACACTCTGCTGATGTCCCGGGGGCCAAGGGGCAAATCCATATAATGTTACCAACATATCAACAGCAACAATCACCTTAAACATGCGATGCATACTTAGGATTCCACAGGTCGGCACTCCATATCCCACCAATGGAACTGATGGGCATGGAGTTTGTGAAAATGTGAAAGAAGCATCAAAATTCAAACAACAATAATGCCCATAGTATCACAAAATATAGAGAGATGTCCAAATAGTTGCACTGCGCGCGCACTGCGCTTGGTGCACCCCCTGAAAGGTCACCGGTGGGGCACGGATCAAAAAAGATGCCCGGCGCGCTAACGCTCCCCCTCAGTCCAGCCAAGGGCCGGGACCCACTTTCATTGACTCGGCTGGGCGGGCTTTCAACTTTGGGGGGGGGGGTCGATACAGCCCTCTGGCTCGAACCCCCCCCCCCAAAAAGGCCCAATTGACGCACCCCCCCCCCAAAAAAAAAACTCTTACCGAGACTGACCCCCGGGCCCCAGAGGTGACGCGGACCCAATATTCTGCAAAAAATAAAAATGGGATTTTTGGAATCTTTTGGAATCAGCGCGTTGAGGGGTTAAGAAAAGTCATCATTTGCCATGTATTTGGTGAAAAAAATTGACCATTTTCAACACTCAAAACATTTTTCGGCGCCAGAGTTCATAATAACTGATTAATGGTCTTTCAATTGAGCCCCGTTCCCGGACAACCCCCCCCCTCCCAACCCGACTTGAAAACCCGACTTCCCCTGAGAGGGGGGTGGGGGTTCCAATGCCGCTGCTGCGTCCATACATTTATTTGGGGCACCGAGCCCTGACCTGTCAAACATCCGGCCAGGCCCACGCCCTTGTGCGTGGTCAACCAGCGTGTCGGGCCGTTCCTCGACTGGGTGAGGGGCGTACGTGCACGTCAAGGGACATCAGCGGGAGTGGGGTAATGGTTGTGCCGCGCGCGCCGCATCAAGCACTCCCCCTTTGCTACACAGGGGGCGGTGGGGGAGGGAGGGGAGGGGGGGGGGGGGGGCGCAATAGAAGGGAAGGGACCTCAGAGGCAGCCCCAGAAGTGGGTAGGCAGGCGGTTGGAGGAGGTTGCAAAAGCGGTTGGGGGGCGGTTACTGTCGGTTACGAATGCCACTTGGCGTCAGGGGGACAGCGGCTGGACAAAAGCGGGGGGCCCTGGAGGGGGGGGGGGGGGGGCACGGTCATGCTCAGAATCGGACCCGCTGCCTCTCTCGGATCTGTTCCAGGCCCAACCCGCTCAGACCATAGGACTAGGGGCGACCAAACCTCCGTGATCTCCAACAGAAGCATGCCAAGGCACACGGGCAGGGTCTCGGCGCAGATCTCCCAGAGGTAGGCCTCGGCGACGACCAGGTGGCGCGCGACCGTGAGGGTGGCAGCGACGATGGCGGTGCAGCTCGCAGCGTGCAGGGCGAGGAGGACGGGCTGGAACGCGTCCGGCAGGCGGCGGAGGTACAGGGCGTGGATGGAGGTGTTGGTGATCTGAGGCGGGGGGTGCCAGGCAGGGATGCATTAGAAGGGAAGGGGCCTCAGAGGCGGCCCCAGAAGCGGTTAGTCAGGCGGTTGGGGGCGGTTACTGTCGGTTACAAATGCCATTGAAGCCGGCACTTGGCGCCAGGGGGACAGTGGCTGGGCATAGGCTGGGCGCCCTGGAGGGGGGGGAGGGGGGGTCCCCGCCTCCCCTTCCAATGCATCAGTGGGACCAGGGGATGCGGGATGACGGCCCATCGCAGTGCCGTGTGCACAAGTCCGCACTTCCCAGACCACGACGACAACGGATGAGACAGGCCATCGTTGTGCTGCTCTTGAAGACACCCACTGTCTATCCTGACCTCCCTGCTCACCCCTTTCCCTTGGGGGGTTGTGCCTACGGAGCCCCCGGGGCGTGAGGGGGGGGGGGGGGGGGCTGAGGAGGACGGTCCCCAGCAGGGGACCCCTGCTCCGGCCGAAGGGGCCAGGGCGGGCGCGGAACGGACCGGCCCGGCGAAGGGGACGCTGATCGCTGTGAGACCGGCGGTCCGTTGGCGTGCCTCCCGCGCTGGCGCCGGCGATGCCTCGCGCGTCAGTCCCAAGACAGTGAAGTCTGGGGGGCGCTCGCCGCCGCATCTGATGTGGGACGTGTACCGCAGGGCCCAGGGGGCCTCTGGACCACCGACTGTCAGCCGCCGGCGGTGCGGTGCATGTCCAGGCGTCCAGAAAGATGAGGGAAGAGGGGTGCTCCCTAACCAAACACAGGGTGTGGCACCGCGATGCATTTGGCATGTCGTCTATGATACCCAAGGCTGGTGCATGGAGCCGGATAACCAGGGCATCGGTTTGGCACGAGGTGGCCGGACGCCACTGAAAAAGGCCTGTGCCGGCAACACAGAATCCCCTGAGCCACGCCTACCCCGACTTGCTGCCCACACCCCAAGACCATGTTGTATGGGGCACCTACGCGCACTGGCAAACTGTCGGGAATGGCCGTGAAGTTCGGTGTGCAACATACAACACGCGCAATGCCACACCGTCCGAGGGTGATTTGGCAGGACTGACAGACAGTCAATGGTGGAGGGCCGGGACATTGCGATGTGCATAAGTGCCCCAGGGCTGTCCCGTCTATCGGGGCGTCACCATCTTTCCGTGTGTGTCAATCGCCGCCCGAAAATGTGGGGGAGGAGCCGGAGGCGGCTCCCATGGCGGCGCATGGTGGCAGTGCCCCTGCGGCAGTGCTTGCGTGTGTCCCTCTGGCACGACCTCACACTGAGAGGGATTTCGCGCACCGCGTCAGGTATTTGAACAACTTCTCCCGGAAATGGTCCACGTTTGAAGCCCTTGTAAATACTGTCCTTTGGTGGAAGTTGCTGGGGGAAGAGTTGTGGCAGGGGGTGAGGGCCCCCTTGGGCGAGCTCACAGGCAACTGGTGTAGCAACAGGCTGAAAGATCACAATTTGTTGTGCACCGATCCCGATTGTGCATGTGGCTACACTGCCCAAGTTCCTTCTGCACCGTCAGGTACAGTTTTGGGCAAAAGCACAGCAGCCAACAGCTCGTAGCCTCCAAAAAGGCTGAAACGGTCCACGCAACAGCCCCGGTATACGCGCCGCACCGCGTGTGCGCCGCGCGCGCAACGCGTCCGATGCTCCCCCTGACACACACTCCAACAGACAGGCGGGCAGGGGGGAGGGGGGGAGGGAAGGGGGGGGTGCTCCTTCAAAATGGTTCCTAACCAAAGCATCACCAGCTCGACCCAAGTGTGTAGCTGCTGACATTCGTTGACTCCAGTGCAGCCTCTGAACCTCCAGCCCGAAGCCCCTCCCACATTTCACTCCCTGACCGGCCCAAAACCGCGTCCACGTCCGACCGTGCCCCGTGTTCTTGCACAGTCGCTGTCACTGACTGCCCTCTCCCTCCGGGGGGTGCCTTTAACGCCCTGATGTCGGATTGTTCAGCCCTGCGGCGGTTGCTAACACCAAAAAACTGCGACAACAAACTGCTAGCGCCCGTCACCGCCAACCCGGCGGTTGGAGGGTACAAAAACTGTTCAGAATTTTTTGCTCTTTTTGTTATAAGGGGGAGTATCCGCACCGTGCGCGCACCGTGTCGGGTATTTTGAACAACTTCTCCAGGAGATGGTCTACCTGGAGAGGAGCTGTAGATGGCACCTGGTGGGCTCTGAGGCATTACCATTCCCCCCGATTGGCTCTGGATGATTGCGGACTACGGAACAACCCCAGTACCCGCACCGCGCGCGCACCGTGCCTGATACTCCCCCTAATGGACCAGTACCAGAGATCAAAAAAGAGTTCATTTTGGTTCTAACCGCCGGCGTTTGGGGGTCAACCAACGTCTGTTCGAGGGTCCTCGACGGTGGCTGGAGAGTAACTGACGGCGGTTGGAGTGCGATCCAGGCGGTCCCTAAAACCGCTCTTTGCTGCAAAAAAAATGTGAGTGCCCCTCGGGACGCCCTGTCCCGCCCCCCTCTCAGTCCGGCGCCCGGGACGCACACCTTCAAGTCCGCCACCAGCAGCACCCACGCGATGGCCTCCGGGAAAATATGCGTGTCCCCTGGGCCCGTCGGGGTCGTGAATGCCTCCGCCTGCAGCACCCACGCCGCCGCCAGCCACGGCGCCCACAGGGCGGCGAGCAGGCCCCCCGTGCGCGCGTGCGCGCGCGACCCCCGGGAGGGCCCCCGCGCCCATTGCGCGACGCCCAAGAGGAAGAGCGGCGCCATCAACGCCAAGTGGACGTACAGCAGCAGCCGCCGCGTCAGTGAGGGGCCGAGGGGGTCCCGCCCCAGGGGCGATGCCTGGGGGCCATGGGGGATGCGCAGCAGGGGACCCCCGCAGGTCTGCTTGTACCGGGTGAAGGAAGTGCAGGAGAGGGTCGGGGCGATCGCGGGGGCAGAGGTAGCGGTGGGGGTCGGGGTCGGGTGGGGGCTTGGGATTGGGTCGGAAAGGATTGCGTTGGGACAGAGCAGCTCCGCATTGGTGGGCGAATCAGAGGTCAGGTTGGGGCTCAGCTTGCAGGCGGCTCCAGATGGGCATGGGACGAGCCCCGCCGCCTCTGGGGCCCCCAGCGGTGCAAAGCACGCCGCGTGCGCAGTGAGGACGCCGAGAAGAAAGAGGATGCCACACCGTGGCCGCATTGTGGGGGAGGGGTGCAGCATTCATGCACCTGAGATGCAGCGGCGGAGGATGTGAGACAGGTCGATTGGACACTGCCCAACGGCAGAAGACACTGGGAACGCAGATTGTTGTGTGGGTACAGGAGGCTTCCATTGCGGTCCCCCCCCCCCCCCCCCCACGCTTTGTATAAGCTACACTAAAATCCCAAATAATACACGGCTGTAGCTTGCGTGCGACACATACAACTTCCGACACCGGGCGCCCAGGTTCAAAAAGAGAGGATTGCATGATGACTGGTGCAAGAAAGGGGAATATAATGCACAAATGTACCAAAAATCAGAGCTACGTGGGTTCAAGTGGGCAAACCCTCACAACAAGTGTGTCCATGACTCCATGAAACTCGCAAATTCGTCACCAAACCAATGTCTCATGTGGCTGCACTACGTTTGGTACTGAATTAAATTTAGGTCCCAAATTAATGCGGTCCCTACGCCTACTGTAGCTTGGACAAGGGCGTAGCTTAGACAAGGGGACTTTTTTGGAGGTCCTGAAGAAAACGGGTTCTGGCACCACCCTTCTGCCGTCCACGGTCTTAAGTTGCAAAAAAGGCAAATGCTGGGAATTCGATGCGCGGGGCCCCGCGCATGAACAGAGACAAAAAGCAAAGAAAACACAATGCACCGCAGTAAAGCACCGCCACCACCATAAAACAGTAATCAATGTTCGTCGTCCTTCCACATCCATTGGACCTTCAATTGATTGCACATGGGTGCTCAATGAGGTGTCTCTCACGCCGTGGTGCTGCATGGTGGACCAGTTTGAGGTGAAAATAAGGCGTTTTTCAACCTGTTTTGAGGGCATTCACCACTGTGTCAAGGAGGCGTCTCCAACGGGGGGCCACTCTTCTTCCACAAAGATTGGACCATCAAACGATTGCAAATGGGTGTTCAAGGAGGCATCTCTAATGCCGTGGTGCCATGCGGTGGAGCATTTTGAGGTGAAAAAAAATGAGCCTGTTTGAGCTTGTTCTAGGGCAATTGTCCTGAAAGTTTAGGACGATCACCATTGCGTCAGGCAGGTGTCTCCATGTCATCCGCTCCTCTCTTCCAAAGCATGCCCACTCAGCCATCCACATGTCTTTCAGTTTTGACTGGTGCTCTACTTCTTCTAAATTGTCGTCCATTCCTTTCAAATGGGTCGCTGGAGTCCTGTCCGTCTCTACCTGCCCACCTCACTTTGACCTCAACCCTTATCACTGTTTTAAATGCAAAAAGATTCATGCATGGAACCACTCTCTATGCTTGGTCTGTGCCCAAGCAGCTCTTTCCCCCAGCCATTCATTGAATGCTGGCCTGTACACTTCCAACAGATTCTCTCTCTCTCTCTCTCTCTCTCTCTCTCTCTCTCTCTCTCTCTCTCTCTCTCTCTCTCCCTCTCTCTCTCTCTCTCTCTCTCTCTCTCTCTCTCTAATTTCAAGTCGTGACCGAAGTTCCACCAAGTGTCCATCGAGAGTACACATAGCAGGTCATGGGTCAGTGACAGGGCCGACTTCCAACAGATTCTCTCCTCCTGGTGCGCATCTGTGCTCAGAGGAGAAAGATAATTTCATCCGCACCCGCATCCCCTCTTCTCTTGCCTCTCGCCTCTTGCATCATTTCCAACCAGACGACATCTACAAAGCCCTTTAATCCAGAAGGGCAACCATAACCTCCACCATCGAGAAAACAATCGCCCGGCTTCGGGACAATCCAGCACCTCCACAACCACCACCAACCGTTATCATCCAATGGGGTGCTGCAGGTTCTCGTTTCAGCACCTCTTACCCCAAAACCCGCTCCCGTACCCCCCCTCAGATTATTCTGAACCCAAGCTGCCTACCACCCCCCCCCCCCCCCATGTCAATGGCCCGGGCCGTGTTTCTTCTTTCGATAGGGGGGGGGGCATTTGCCAAGGCTGTTGGCATCCCTATAAATACCTTGTGACAAACGTGTGGCGGCGCTTTCATCCTCTTTTTGTGTACTTTCGCTTTGGCCGCTTAGGAGTTGGAAAAACAGTAGGGTCGTACCCTAAGATGAGAGTCATGGAGAGAACTATTGCTGGCATCCTGAAGTGTGCGCCGCATTTCTTGCGGCAGTTGCGGCGGAAGTCGAACAGGTTACAGGCTGTTGCCAATCATGGTGGGACGGCGATGGATCGACTGCAGAGTGTGGTATGTAACGCTATGGTCAACCTTCTGCAGAACTGCTGTCCGCTGGTCCTCTACTGTGGGTTTCTCGTGAGGCAATGCAACTGGTCCGCACGACACCCAGGATTCGCCATCGACGCCCACCATGTTCTGCGACTGGTGTTTGTGCTGTTGACAGAGCTCGGCAGAGCTGTAGCTGATCCACTTGTGTATGTGAGGACAATCGGTGTCGCCATACTGCATTGGCAGGCGTTCAACAGCGCCCTGCCCGGATTGTGCTATGGTGAAGAGTTTGGCGAAGTCATGCTCAGTCGACTGGGGTCCATGAAAGACAGACACACCTGGGCCGTCACACCCAGCGACGTGGAAGATTTGTTCCTCCAAATATGTCGTGCCAGAATCAACAGGCGCCTCCTGGTCAGCGGTTTATCGACCGACATTGAAACAGAGATCCGACAGCGGTTGCACTCGTATGTTACTGATGACCGCCTCAGAATTCGCTACTGTCCCTGGCAATCGGGTAGCTCGAGTATGAAGAGGCACTGGGTGGCTGATCCGGATTTTCCGTCCGAGCCTTACGCTGAGCCAGATGTGGACACATACAGGAGTTTGTTGACCGATGTTCTGCGTACCTTTCTGCGGCAGCCCCGGAACTTCTCACCTGCTGTGCTACGATTGATGGACAACAAGGTTACTCTGCGGTCTGATGCACAGAGAACGAACAATTTGAACACAATCTGGGCCTTTACCGATTCATAGAATCGGTTTTAGGTTGATTCCCAGCTCTGTTTTTCTTATTGCGCGCACAACAATGATTTTGCTTGCTACTTCGTGACTCAAATGCGAGACCTCGCAATTGACTCCTGAAAAAGTACGTTTATGAGTGGATTTTCTTACCTTAATGCGAGGCTCGCAATACAAAGTAGGTAATTGGAGACAAATACCTGTGCTTTTGAATGCGAGCCCTCGCAATCAAACCTTAAATACATGCCAAATGGCACAGTTTTTTTTCCTGTTACAGGCCTATTTCATCATGGCAGAGGGCTTGACGCCAACAAAAGCGAGCAGAGCATCAACAGACACCTCACAAGTACCGTCCACCGCCGAGGACACGGTACCAGAGGAGTTCCTGAAGTTCTACAAGAAGCCTTTGCAGTTGGAGGTCGACGTCACAGCCCTTGTGATCGACAAGCAGAAGAAGTACGGCCAGATCCGGAAGTATCGACAGAAGCGAGTGGACGAGGTCAAGAGAAGTCTCATGGCAAACCCTTCTGAGGAGCCTGTGACCGTGACGGCATGGCAATCACCAGGTACGTAACCGGTCCGTAGCGTCGATCTTTCATCTGCAGGGTCCAACAAACCTTTTTCTGTGGTCAGCCGATGATTGGATCGTCATTGCAAAGCAGCACTATGTCTGTGCGATCGTTGAGCTGCGGGGAGAACGTCTTGAGTAAGGCCTCGACCCACCGCAGTGGATGAAAATTGTTAAGGTCAACCTGCTGAAGATGGAGACGAGTTGGTCCACTCGGGTAGCAATCGCAGGTCGGAAGCAGGCCATCGATCTGGACATCTGTGCCGCAGGTTTCCGATGATGAACTCCAAGTATGTTGCTGTTTGGAATGCGAGGCCTCGCACTCAGCAATCTGGCAACATACCCTCCTCCTGTATAGTCTTATGCGGTGAAGGCCTTTGGATCCTTCTTAACGTGGGTGTACCACGCGGAGGACACAGCGGTGCAGTCCCTGATCAATTTCGAGGGGATGGACACACCAGTGACAATGAACCAGCTCAAGTTTCGACAGAGTCTGTACGAGTCAGCCCTCCTACAACGAGTCGCCGCCAGGGATCGCATAAACGCCCGTCAACAAGGGTGTTGACGGGCTGACGGGCACATCAAGGAAACCCACGTTTTTTTGGTTTTTGAGCTCATTTTTTGGTTTCATTTTGCACATACCAATGGCAAAAACCTTTTGGGGTTATTTGATAGAAAAAGTGGGGTCCACTTTGGACGTTTTGTACATACTATTGCATGCTTTCTACCGTTTGGTACTTACTTTACTGCAAAACTTTGTTTATGGCTGCATGATAATTCTTCATGCACTCTGCATGGTTGCTGTTACTTCCTGATGGGCTCTGGATGGTTCCTGTTATTTCTTGATGGGCTCTAGATGGTTGCTATTTATTCCTGATGGGCTCTGGATGGTTGCTGTTTATTCCTGATGGGCTCTGGATGGTTGCTGTTACTTCCTGATGGGCTCTGGATGGTTGCTGTTATCTCCTGATGGGCTCTGGATGGTTGCTGTTTATTCGTGATGGGCTCTGGATGGTTGCTGTTGTTTCCTCATGGGCTCTGGATGGTTGCTGTTTAGTCCTGGTGGGCTCTGGGTGGTTGTTGTTTATTCCTGATGGGCTCCGGATGGTGGCTGCTTATTCCTGATGGGCTCTGGGTGGTTGTTGTTTATTCCTGATGGGCTCTGGATGGTTGCTGTTTATTCCTAATGGGCTCTGGATGGTTGTTGTTTATTCCTAATGGGCTCTGGATGGTTGTTGTTTATTCTTGATGGGCTCTGGATGGTTGCTGTTTATTCCTAATGGGCGCTGGATGGTTGCTGTTTATTCTTGATGGGCTCTGGATGGTTGCTGTTATTTCTTGATGGGCTCAGGATCGTTGTTGCTATTGACTGATGGGCTCCGGATGGTTGTTGTTTATTCCTGATGGGCTCTGGATGGATGCTGTTATTTCCCGATGGCCTCTGAATGGATGCTGTTATTTCCTGTTGGGTTCTGGATGCTTTCTTGGACGGCAACACAAATCCCTGCAACCCCACAAATGCAAACCCTGGCCCCCACAACGCACTGCAGCACATTGGTATCATAGTTGCGACTCGAATGTTTGCATAGCGGTCCTGAAGCGGAACGGAAAGTGAGGAACACACCCAACCCAACCTAGGAGACCAAAGGTGGTTAGCGAAAACCAGCCATGGTCCACAACGGCACTGCAGCAAAGGGCGGGCCGATCAAAACTTATATCAAAAATCAGGGGGCCACTCGGAGCCATCCGCATGGCACTCGTTGGTTGAGCGATGCATGCTCGACTACCAGAGGCGAGCGCAAAGAAGTTGGAGTTCTCAATGACCTCGGCTTCGACGGATCGGATGGGAGCGGCAATTGCATGTGTAATAGTGGCAACCGAGTGATGGGATTGGTAGGACGGTGTCACTGTACCGCCAGCTAGCTGTACAGCCTCAGCGTCCCCCGGTATGTGGGCATGTGGGCTGCCACGCTTCGCCATGCGATAGACCAACTGGAATAGGCCCGCGATGGCATTGCGGACTGGTTCCGGCCATCCGCCTATAACGGTGGTTGAGGCACCGCCACTTTCCCACAAAGCTAGGGACGTGCAATGAACACCGCAATTGCTGTGTTCTCTCACGGTAAGCTCCCGCAGTTGTGCATTGCCCGTCAGCCACGTTTGCTGCACACCGGGTTGCGGGTACTCCTTGCAAGCAAGGCACGACATTACACCGTTTGCGTACTGGAGCCATGGGCGGCCGATGTGCCATTTGGTGTTGAAATACCGCCTAACCTTCTTTTTGGCCGGTTGGGAGGCCACTTCGGGCCGGGGCGTGCACGTCTTGCAGACCACCTCCAAACGATAGGCCACGTGCACTGCACATGTGGTATGCACGCGGTGCATACATGTCTTGCATGCCCGCATGTCCCCACGGAGTTCAAGTGCACCCACTCGCCCCCATCTACGCGCCGTACCCAAAGTGGACGCATAAGAAGAGGCTAGAATGAGAGAGAGAGAGGACATATTTGCACTATTTATCCGACAAGCACCACCCCTTGACAACCTTTCCTCTAGGCCCTGGAACCCACAACCCTGCGCAAGAATCGTTCCACAGTCCCCGTTCCCCTTTGGCTAGCGAAAACCACAACCTCAAACCCTTGAGCCCATGAAGAACCATGCCACAACCTTGCCCCACAAGTCTTACCCCAGAGGATTGCCATAACCCCAGACCTGTCTTGATGCGCTGTAAATAACCATGTGCACAACCTTGTTGAAGAATGAAGCCACGCGACCCCAGACCCTTGACCATGCAGTTGATAGACGTGCTCGATGGATTTCCTTTATTGCTCACTCTTGGGTGCTATTCTCTTGGTTGCTCTTTATTGCTATATATATTGCTCGTTTTTTATAGTTTATATGTGGACACCGATTCCATTGTTTCTAATTTCTATGCCATGATGCTTGCAACGCATGGAGACCCTTCTGCTTAAAATGTGCGGGAGACAAGGCAAAACATACACTTTTGGTGAAAAAAAAAGGATGCAATGATGGGCAACAACAAATGGAAAATGTATATACCTTTGGAAAACACCCATAGAACACAAAAAAGCAGAAAAAAACATTAAAAAACAGCCCAAACGGGGCCAAAACGGCAAAATAAACAAAATAAACGAATAAACGCGTTTATTTTCATTTGACGGGTGGACGGGACGGGCAATTATGCAATCCCTGGTCGCCGCCCACATATCGAGACCAAAGGTGAACATCAAGGATATCCAGGATCAGGCCTCTATTTACCAGAAGCAGCAGTGGATCAACTGGCATTGGGAAGCCGCTCCGGACAGCGTCATCCATCCCACGAGAAGTATGTTCCCCTGACCGGCAAGTAGGCAAACACGCAAACACCAAGAAAAATCGGGCTACAAAAACTTTCCGCACCTGTGCAAAGGCCAGTCCGGCAGAGAGGGTACCGTTGCATGACTGGGATGTCAATTGGTTTCGGATCCCTTTGGTGGCCTGGCAGTGGAAACCACAGGCTCTGTCGCCAAAGTGGGAAAGATTGAGCAAGGCGCGGTTCTGGACGGCAATGGCTAACACGCTTCCAAAGCGTGGGGCAACAATGGACCTTGGCCGCCTGCGTCACACCACCCCGCCCCGTCCCGCCCCACACCGCCCCGCCCTGTGCCGCCCCACACCGCCCCGCCCCGTCCTGCCCCACACCACCCCGCCCCGTCCCGCCCCACACCGCCCCACCCTGTGCCGCCCCACACCACCCCGCCCCGTCCTGCCCCACACCACCCTGTCCCGTCCTGCCCCACACCGCGGCACAGGGCGGGGCGGTGTGGGGCGGCACAAGGCGGGGTGGTGTGGGGCGGGACGGGGCGGGGTGGTGTGGGGCGGGACAGGGCGGGGTGGTGTGGGGCAGGACGGGACAGGGTGGTGTGTGGCAGGACGGGGCGGGGTGGTGGGGCGGCACAGAGCGGGGCGGTGTGGGGCGGGCACGACTGGCGCTCCCCTTGACGGAGGTCAAGTCTACGGAGTCTGGAAAAGTGGATGTGCTGAACATTGAGGCCGGTGGAAAGATGGTCAAAATGTTGTGCGCCCCCTACAAAGATCCACAAGATCCCCTTAAGTTCTTGGAGGCGCTGGAAACGGACATGATTCTTCTGAATGCGAATCTGGCGGATGGTGCTGATTGTGAGTCCTGTTGTGATGGCGAAGTTGATCGACAACCTCGAAACTGTGCTGGCCATCTACGGCGAGGTGTCGCCCGCGTTTGACGCGCTGCAAACAGTTCTGGAGGCACCTGGGATTGCCGAGCACGATTACTGGCATGAGAAAGTCCAAGTGTGTCACTGGCTACCGGGTGCAGGCAAGACGGCAAAAGGCGGGATTCAAGTGAATGCACTGGTTTTGGTGGCCGGTTTAAAGATCAGGAAAAAGGTATGTACAACGCTTTCGGATTGTGAGGCCTCGCATTCCCTCTAACATCTCGCTACTCCTCACTGCAGATCCCACCGTATATCGGCTTCCGTCGCCCCGAACGTGATGAACCAGAGTTCATGCCCCTTGTCCTCTATATGTGGCCGGCGACGCTGATGCGGAACAGAGACCGCTCGGACAACGTCATGATCTTTGATCGCGATGTGCACATGGCAGCGAAAGTGGCAGCTTTGGATGATCCTCCACAAGTTTGTTCTCTGCAGTTGACCAAATCAAAGCGGGCGGACTGGGCACGGAGCTACCATCACGAGGTGACGCAGCGTGTGCAGGCAGGAGTTGACCAGACCAGGTTGGCGCAGTGCGAGCTCTGGATCCAGTTTGGCATGCCGATGTGGGTCGAGGACGAGAACGTGGGGTATGCCCATCTAGAAGTGCCGTCTGCAGAGGAAGCAAGTCAAAAGGCCCATGCAGAAGTTGCAGACGAGGACTTGTTGGATCCGGAGGACGACGACGATGACGCGGTGCTGCCGCTAATGATCGGCGATCTCCTCGGAAGTCAACGCACGTTCGGGCGTTCCAGGCTGGCGATGCAGATGAAGATGAGCCGGAGGCAAGCCACGCGCCGAAGCCGAAAAAGGCCAAGACCACGGCGGCAGCAGAGCCAAAGCAGACAACAATGACGCAGCCCCAGGGAGTGAAGAGGACGCTGAGCCTTCCGGATCCGGGAACATCAGTGGGCTCCACGGCGAGGAGCAAGATGTTGGCAGGGGGTTGAAGAAGAAGAAGCCCTCGACGTAACCGGGTTGTTCGCGCTGCACCTCTGTTCTAAGAGATATTTCGTCTCGCATTGCGAGGCCTCGCATTCCCAGATTAGGCAACTCGCCATTTTCGCTCTTTTTTTTCGGGTGAATCTTCTGGAGATGATGATTATACTTGCCCTAAGGCAACAGTCAGGATTGCGAGGCCTCGCATTCTGAACGCCTCACGTGTCGACGCAGAAAATGTATTGATAGTGTGTATTCTCTTTTTTTTGCTTGTTTCTGTGTGCCCCAAAGGTGTGGGTACTTGATAGGAATTACTTTGATTCATGTCTCGTATTGCGAGGCCTCGCAATACGAATAGGAAAATGTTATAATTTTACAACATTTTGGCAACCCTCGGCGTACAACTTGGATTTTTTAGGGGTGCAAAAAAAGGAAGGAGAGGACAACCACAAAAAGCAGGGTTTTATAGTCGAAAACCCCCAAAAATATGGTGCATTTTACAGAAAAGTGGGTAAAATGGCAAAAGCTGTGAGGGCTTTTTTGGAGGAAAATCATGCATTTTTGTGGGTAATTGGGCCAAAAAACTGAGTGGTCAAATTTTGTGGTTAAAAAAAGTAGGTAAATCGGGCAAATTACCTATACAAAATTTGCAAACATCCCGGTACAAAAGTGTACCTGTTTCGGCCGCCTACCTATGATCTCAAAGCATGGGTCTCCAGTACGGCCAGACGCCCAAATAGTTGCACTGCGCGCGCACTGCGCTTAAGGCGCCCCCCTAGTTCCGGGCTTGGGGATACTTCGCACTGCCAAAAACACCCATAATTCCAAGCATGGGGACGCTATGCACCGCCGAAAACAAGGGAAATGTTGGCCCGGCGCGCTACCGTTGTATTAAGCATCCTATCTCCAGCCCCAAGTTTGTCTCCATCTAGGGAAGTCCCCCAAGTAGACCGCACTAGACTGCAAAGCTTCCGTGCAAAGCACGTTGCATAGGGGGAACCTTTGCACTGCGCGTGCACTGCGCGCTACTTTTAGAGTAGGTCCTCCCTAAAGAACCCCAAGGCACACCCCTTCCAAATGCCCCCAAATTTAGGTCACCCAAACTGCCCTAGCTAAAGACAAATGCAAGCTACCTTCCCCTACCAGCTAGTGCCAAGGCCTCATATGTGTCCACCTCACCCTCCATTGGACCGCGGGGCAAAGTGGCTTGTAGGAGGGAATCCACGTCAAACTCCGGTTTCCACTTGTGGTACAACGCATCCTTATCAGCAGTGATGCGGCCTCGCATAGGGTATTCGACTGTGGTCAGGCAAAAACCGGGGAGTCCGTCACCCCAACTCAAGGGCCCACACCAAAGTGTGGGAGTCCATGGTGGGGATGAGCAAAAAAGTGTGAAAAGGAGCGGAAATGGGTGAAAGGGGGTGAAAATCCAAAAATGCCACATCCCCAATGTGGAAGAAGCATCAAAACCTACGTTAGGGGCAACAATGATGCCCCCTAGTATCATAAAGTATGGGTCTCCGGTACGGCTAGACGCCCAAATAGTTGCACTGCGCCCGCACTGCGCTTAAGGCACCCCCTAAAACTCCCCCATACATCTAATTCCGGGCATGGGGACATTTGCACTACCAAAACACCACTAGTTCTGGGCATGGGGACACTTTGCAGTGCCAAAAACACCCCTAGTTCTGGGCATGGGGACACTTTGCAGTGCCAAAAACACTCCTAGTTCCGGGCTTAGGCACACTTTGCACCACCAAAAACATCCCTAGTTCCGGGCACGGGGACAATACAAAGAAATAAACAACAACAGTGCAAATGGTTTGGGGAGGGGGGCGGAGGCAGCACAATGGTCAAGTGTCTGGGGACAGCGACACTAACACCCCCTACGCAGGACAGGCAGTTCATAGTGTGCAATGTGCAATATTCCAAATCCAACTGCAACTCTGACTGCAACTCCAGCCACATTCCTCCCGCACTCCCCGCATCCATCCTTGATGGAGCAACAAGCAAGGCCCAACCAGATGCAGCAATAACCATGGTTAAACCCAGAATTCTCTTTCCGTAAATTCAAGCCGACCCCTGTCCTCTGAGGAAGGGGCCCAGCGAGGGTGCACCCCATTTAGAAGGCACTCTGAGCAAACGGAAACAGCCAACACGTTAGAAAGAAAAAAACACCAACAAGAGATTCCAACGTCAAAAATGACCAAATCATGCTCTTCTGTTCCCTTTTGAGCTGCAGCATCTTCTTGTTGGTTGGCATGCCCTGTTCCCTCCAGTGCATGCCCAATCACGCAACCCAGATACAATTACGCTGCAACTGTTCGAAGCATTCTTCTTGTCTTCAGCGCTGCGGACATATCGGGCCAAATGAAAGTAGGGCGGTTCGTCCGTTGGCGGTGTCTGCGCAAGACATGAAGCCACCCAAAGCGTCATATGTGTCAGTTGAATCCAGCACCGCAAAAGCCCTAGCAAGGTCCAACAAGGCCCCATCTTCGGACAAGCCTGAGGACAAGGCAAGGGGGCGAACATATAGGTGGCGGTGAAGGCAAACCAACTACAAATGCGATCTTGTTTGGCAACAGCCAAACTCGGCGAATGCCCAATGCAAATGCATTGCCTGCTTCCTTCACCTTCCCCCGTTTCTGCAAGAGACGTGGCGCAACTCCCCGACCACAGACGGTGCGTCTTGGACGGCTCAGACATCCAACGTGCCGAAAAAAACCTCCGGGCTCGTTGTCTCCCTTTCCACCGCATCCGGTAGAGGAGACAAAGCAAATTGTCCGGTCAAGAGGTGACAATGGGCCGCGAGACCAGCAGGGATAGATCATGTTGATCAAGTTGGACCGCCTCGAAACTGTCCACATATCTCACTGTGATGAGCTGGAAGCAGGAATTCTCATGAGACTGAGTATCTACGGTTCAAGGGCGCATGCGTGCCGCCATCGCTGAATCGCAGATACGCCATAGAAGCCCCGTTCATCACACCAGACTCCGTGCGACAAGAGGAGGAGAAGAAGGGGGGGGGGGGGTGCAGTTGGTTCATGGAGCATAGGCCTTGGGCTTGAAGGCTAGAATCTTTATCCCTGTGTCCCAGTGGGAGCAAGAGGAGGAGGAGAAGGGTGGGGTATGATGTGCTCATCCCATTGCACTACACACGTGGTGCATGCGCTGCACTCCCTGCCCGTGCACCATGCAAACAGCTGTCTCAAAGAATACAAAGGGGAAGTTCTTGCACTGTGTGCGCACTGCGTGGGCACTGCGTGCATACTGCGCACGCAGAGGCTGGGATACTCACCCAAATAATACGGTTGGTGGTGACCGTATTATTTCCTCGGAATCCATTTCAGAAAAATGAACAATCCAAAAATATTTGACTATTTATGGAAGCACTTTTTCTTTATCGGAAACCAAGGGCACAGGATCAATGTTGTACCACCAAAAGGTAGCGAGGGTGCGAGTATTTGCCGACATCCAAAACTTCGCACTGCGTGCACGGCATTCCCAAAGCAGAGCTACATCAGTGGGTCGCAGGAGAGGTAATCATAATTCTGAAAGGCTTGTGACTCGCGGCAATAGTATCCGTTTTTGTTGGGCGAATTGAGGTTTTGGGTTTCAAGGGAACGCAGGTGCAAGGCACCCTGTGGTATTGAGACGTGACAGTCGCCGCCTGTGCACAGAACGCCGACACCAAGCACCCGGCAGCTGGGACGCATTATTGAGGATATCCGAGCTTGAGTCGCAGGTGAAGGCAACCAAAGGCAGGCGGGGGTGCCTGACACCACAATGTGGTGAGCACCTGCCCACATACGAGGCTTGTGGGCGGGATCACACAGCACAGTGGGTAGATGAGCATGGGTCACACGCCAGACTCGGATGCATCCTACTCCAGTCACGCATGACAGGTCGTATATCATGTTGGCACACGCTACTGTACACCACAACCCCCCATAGTCACCACTGGACCAGCACTGTGGAGTCCTGGGCTTGGATGTGTGCTGCGTGTGCCCTTGTGCTGTGATTCTCGTACCTGACGATCTGATCTCTTGTCCAGCTTTCCAACCGCAACGGTATTTGTGGGGTCGTATAGGGTCGAGCAGTGGAGGTGCCCAGTGATTGCTCAGAGGGTTCCTTGCCCCCAGGGAGCATTGGAGTCTCACCAAACCCTCTCGGATCAGAAGAAGGTATTGGGCAGCGGACTGGCTGTGCAATATGGCCTGATCTACTGCGGAAGCCCCCAAAGGAGCGCCCAGTGAAATCACCTCAGAACAAATCCCTTGCCTACCCCCCCCGCCCCCATTGCATTGCCTAGGGCCATCATTCTTACTTCCGAATGGGGGGACCAGCAACAGGGGGGGGGATTCTTCTTTTCCAGGGGGGGCATTGACATGGGGGGGGGGGTCATGTGACCGTTTGTGAACGCCAGCGCTGAACACCTGCTGTCCATCGCTGGCAGCAAAAGACGCCTGTTGCATTTTTCCTCAAGCACGTTTTCGGTGGCGGAGAGCAACACTTGCGAAGGGGATGGTGGTGGTGCTTTGCATTGGATGCGTTGGAAAAGAGGCTCGAGTCGGGACCTTCCGAGAATGGGGAACTAGAACGACGCGGCAACAGACCAATTTCATTCACATGGCACATGCTGATCACAAACCCACCGTGAACACAACGTTCAAGGTGCATCTGTGCATATATATATATGTGCGTGCGTGTATATAGTGCACCCCTCTCCCCTTGTATCTAGCTACAAGCAACAACAAGTAACAAGCGACAAGCACTTCATGGTTGGGTGGTGTCATGCGCTGAAAATGCATGTCAGGTGCTGACGCCACCTTAAACCGTGATTTGGGATGGTATCATGCCCATCACGGTAGAACGCATCGATGGACTACCTCCACAAATTTGACAACGGGTCATGAAATGCCAAGCAATGTGTTTCCATGTCAGCAAGATAGGTCAAGGGGGGGGGGGGGGCGCATGCAACACCGGTGTCGCCAAGAATTTCTCCAACTGCTGCACTTCCTTGCAGACCTGGGGACCAGTTTACGGGTTGGGGACAAGATGATGCAGACAGGGGCCTTGCCCTCCGTTGCTGCGGATGGGCCTTGACGTGTGTGCACACTGGGAGCCGAAACCCAAGCGTCTCGCCACTGCCTATCAGCGCCATACCGACGGCATCATGGCCAGACAATACTATGGGCCATGCCACCCTTTGGATTGGACTGAGAGACTCGTACGCCTCCCCAAATTATTCGACCAATTCTGACACGAAAATGAACTGATTGAGGAAGTGGATGTGAATCCGCATGAGCGAAAGTGCAAATGCATTCAACAACAAAGATGGCTCAGGTGGGGCACGGGGGGTGCGAATCCTCGGTTCTGGACGCCAAACCCCCTCCCCCACTAACCGTTGGCCGGAGGCCCCCCGGGGGGGGGGCTGGGAGGGGCGATGGGGGGGGGGGTCTGGGGGGCTTTTGCCCGGGGGGCGGGGGGGTCGGGCGCCATATCGCCTAGGGATCCGCCCCACACACAGGGGGAAAGGGGACGCCGCAGGGGAGCAGCCCTCTATAGCGCCTCGCCTTGCACGATCTGGCGCTCCAAGCGCTGAGTATATAGTTGGTAGTTGGCGTCCTAGCACCCGCGCAGTTGCACCCCCCCCCCCGTGATTTGGGGAGAACATTACGCCGCAACTCCCTGACATTAGTGCGAGCGCAGACGGGCAGAAACTGACTGGAAAAGGAGGGTAGAAAACAAACTGAGGGCTCTTGAGGAGACCAGGGTCAGGGTAAACTTGATGAGGGAACAAAGAAGGAAATGCAGCCGGAGCAATGAGCAGCGAAGGAAAGTGAGCGAAAAAAATGAATAAAATATCTCTAAAACATGGTAAAACGGGAGAGAGAGAAATCACAACAGAGCTGATGTGCAAGCCCCTCCCCTAAATCGGCGAAGAAATTCCAACAAATCGGCAGAACAAATCGGCGGACCCATTTCTGACCATAAGGGCATGCCACTGGTCACAATCCACCAGGATCGCAGCTGCGTACTCCCTGGCGGCGTTCCTTTTGGTTGTTCACACCTGAAATCGCTTGGGAACGCATTATATCTCAGAATTTTTCAAAACAAAATTGTCGTCAGTCGCTATAGAACAGTTGAGCATGCGCAAGTCCGAAATGGAACTACTCTAGCGGATAAGCATGCTGACCTCAAACTCTGGGTCCTGGATTCAGTTCCCGGCATCAGCATTTGTTATGGCCTGTCCAAAAAACAGTCAAACCCATCGAAAGAGTGACTGTGTGGCCGACAACGTGCAGCCTGACTGGGTGACTCGGCCGGAGAACGAACTGGGGCGTGCAGAGCGAACACACAACTGGCAAACCGCACCCTCACCGGACTCAGGGTGCTGTTCCCAAAGAAAGGTCCGATCAGCGGGAGACAAGGAATCCCAGGGGACCACAGAGGCGCCTTTTTTGCCGCCACACACACCCACGCCCGATGCTGAACACGGCCGTCGCTGGAAGCAGCGCGGCCTGTGCTGGCCCTTGGGGCCGTGGGTTCGTGACAACGCCGGGCCCCCGGTGGCTACAAGTGGCTGTGCTGGCTCGTGGCCCGGGAGAAGAGGTCCCCCCCGATCGGGACCGACCGGTACTCGAAGTTGGGCTTGCGGGAGGCCTTGATCAGCAGGTCGGCGTCGCGCCACGTGTGGTGCTGGAAGTACCCCAGGAGCACCAGCTTGGCCTTGACGCGCATCCAGACGCGGCGCCGGCGGTCCGCCCGCTTCTGCTGGAGCGACCGCAGGTGGTATGCGTTCTCGATGCCGCGCAGCACGACGAAGTTGACCCTGTTGCCCACGCTGATGAGGACGGTGTGCTTGAACAGGATGTCCGGCATGATGAAGAAGTAGGCCAGGACCGGCACCCCCATCCCCACGGCCCACGCCAGCACGCCCAGCGAGAGGTCCTCGGGGAGGCTGTCGACGATGGGCGCGAACGTGAGGATGAAGGAGGCGGTGTAGAGTCCGAGCAGCAGCAGGAGGAGCTGCAGGACCTGCGGGCGGGGGCGAGGGCCGGGAATACGGCGGGGGACCGGCGGCGGGAAGGTGGACTGAGGGGGGTTGCCTTCAGCGCTGGGCTCTGCTTCGTGTCTGGGCGTTGTGGTCCGGACTTGCCACTAGCGTCTGCCGGCTCAGACATGATCGGATGGAGGAGGGTCCTACTGAGCCACACGCTGGACGCAGCACGTTCCTACTGAGTTCCGGTGGTGCGGGGGATAATCAGAACACCAATCAGCACAATGTGCAGTGCATGGTCCTTCATGCGGGGTATGCCATGACCCATATTTCTCCCCCCACCAAACTGCCACCCGTTTTTAGCCAAACTGCAAGCAGGTCAGTGATGACATGTGGCCTTGCTGGCAGAATTCGGTGCACACGTATAGCCCAGTCAATTGTCGCCGTTACACACCATGGGGTTCGCGCGCAACACTTTCTTATGGCCTTTTTCATGGCCCGCAGCGCGTCTGGTGCCGCGTGTTGGCACAGTACAGCAACCTGCATCCAAGTCGCTATGCTTAACAAAAGACAGGCCCAGGAAAAATAAAAAGGCATGGCATTTATCAAGGATCCTGTGAATATACTACTGAGGCTCGCAGTAGTCATGGCCCATGGATTCCTCAAAAAAGGACCCCACTTCAGTTCCCATTCACCATTCAAGCTGGATGGAGTGCTGGATTACCGCAGGGGGGGGGGGATTCTCGAAAATCGGATATCCTCACTAAACCCCCCCAGAGCCAAATTTAAAAAAGGGGGGTTTGAGGGGGGAGTGGGGTTATAAGGGGGGTTTTCGCTGCGCGGGGGTATCGTCCGCGGGAAGGGCACCCCCCCTCCCCTGGACCATTTAAACAAAAACGGGGGGTTCCCAAGATCCCCCATGCTATCGGATTTCTGAGAACCCCCCCCCCCGGATTACCGCGCAGTACACCCAGCGTCCTGCCCCTGGGAGGCTGGGAGGGAGGGAGGGACGGAGCACAGATCGAACCTGGACAATGTACTGAGGGTTGTTGAGGCCGCAGAAGAGGTCCTGCTGCGACGCGATCAGGTGCTCTTGGTACAGCCGCATGCGGCGGGTCTCCAGGCGGGCCTCCAGGTACTCGGGCAGCTCCTCGTCGTGGGCGCGGACCTCGGGCGTCGTGGCGTCCTCCATCAACGCCTCGAGCCGGGCGGCGAGGCGGGCCTCGGCCGCCTCGAAGCTGAACCGGTCGAGCGTCGGGACGAAGGCGAGCTCGAGGCACTTGGCGATGTACGCGCGCCAGGCCCGGCACACGAAGAGCCAGAGCGCCACGAAGAGGCTGAGCAGCACGAACCCCGCGACGATGGGGAAGATGTAGATCTTGTGCGGGGCGGGGGACTTGGGGGCGTCCAGCACTTCCAGCTGCACCTGAGATGCGTGGCCCGGGGGTGGGACCCTCTTCCTCTGTTCGTTTCTTCGTCCCTGATGCTGAGGGGAGCCGCCCCCCCCCCCTCCAGTGTGCCCAACCTAGGCCCAACTAGCGTCTCCCTGGCGGCAAGTGCCAACTTCAATTACATTTGTAACCGACAGTAACCGCCCCCAACCGCTTTGGCAACCTCCTCCAACCGCCTGTCTAACCGCTTCTGGGGCCGCCTCCGCGGTCCCTTCCCCCGGAAACGGCGGGGGAGGAAATTGGGGTAAGGGGCGGGGCGGACATGGGAGCCCATGTTCCAAATCCCCATGGGCTCCTTGCAGTGCCTGGGAGGGGGTTTGAGAGGGCGTCAAGGGGGGGGGGGGGGGGCAGGGAGGCATTAGATGGAAAGGGGCCTCAGAGGCGGCCCCAGAAGCGGTTAGTCAGGCGGTTGGAGGAGGTTGCCCAAGCGGTTGGGGGCGGTTACTGTTGAAGCCGGCACTTGGCGTCAGGGAGACAGCGTGCTGCACATCTTGAACATACACAGGCGGGGCAAAAAGCTTTTTCCAAAAACCTTTGTCCCCATAACATAGGGTAAAAACAAACAAAAAAAGGCAAACAAAATTGGGTCTCGGTCTTGGGAGCCCATTTTCTGGAACCCCCCCCCCCCCATCCTTGGGCTCCCAAGTCCCCGATTAGAGCAAATTTTTTACAATTGCAAAAGCACAAATCATCCATGCACGATGGGCAGAGGCGGTGGCGAGGGACAATACTGGCCTCTCTTGGGGTCATTGCTTGCCCTCTTGGGCACTACAATAAGTGCCCAAATCCCATTGCGCTCCGCGAGGTCAGAAAACCCAATACACACACATGCCCCCAAACGGTTGGCGGTGGGACGGTGACCGCTGAAACTGTGCCCGGCGCGCCCGCCGCGCTAACATTCCCTCTTTAAACGCTAGGCGTACCTCACATAAATATTTGGAGCAAAGACATTGGCCCTTATTGCCAAAAAAAAAGCCGGGCGGCGGCGGCGGGAGGGGGGGGGGGATGGCACAAGGCCTTGGTGGTTGGCTCTGTTAGCCTGTTGGCCTCTCGCCTTTGAACCTTCTGCTATGACAAGCAGGTATCCGCACTGCCGCGGGCATCCCCCTGCCTGGGGGGGGGAAATCCAGAATGCAACTTCTGCCCATGGCGTACTCCCCTGACGGCCTGGTCAGTGCCCGGGGGGGGGGGGGGGATCGGACACCAACATACAAAATGATCCCGACATAACGCACGTCAGTTTGGGTTAGGGTGAGTCTGGGCGGCTTTGCGGCCCGGCCTGGCTCCAATCAAGGCCACCTTTGGTCGCGGCACTACCCATCGACAACGGGGGGCCCTGGCTTTTAGAACTGGGCCTCCCGATCCCCCGGGGAGAGGACCCCGCCGCACGCGCGCGCGGCCCGCCCCTACCCCCCCCGGCCGCAGGCACTGCCACCTGGTTCAGGGCCAGCAGCAACATGATCACCGCCCAAGGCTTCCACGTGATGTGCAGCAGCGCGACGGCCTGCTCC